>WOGO01006940.1:0-11450 GCA_015342085.1 Leptinotarsa defecta | reverse complement strand
TTATATGTAACTAGCGATCCGCTCCGGCTCCGCACAGGTGCAATGCTGATACTAAATATACATATAAACGCGTGCGATTGCTGCTAATCGGTGCCCCGGGGCTGCTAATCCGGGCCGCCGGCTGGCGGCGGTATTGCCGCAACCGCTATGTCCCTGCATTTTAAATCTGTGAGGTGTACAATACTGCGGTACAATATTTTGATCTATCTTGTAGAGTTCAGCCAGCGCAGCATTTGCAATGCAAGTGCAAAAAATGTGTTTATTAACGACATCACATTAGAAACCTCTAAAATTATCAGTGTTTCTCTAATATATTATGCATGTTATATACATATTAACCTTCCTCTTGATTCACCCTATATATTAAAAAAGCCGCATCAAAATCCGTTGCATAGTTTTGAAGATCTAAGCATATATAGGGCCAGAGAGCGTGAAGCGACTTTGTTTTATACTATGTACAGCTACCGGACTGAATCATGGCCGGTGGAAGAAATCGTATCTGCGTAAAGTTTGGGTCGGTATATGACATATGTTTATGCAATTTACTTCAAAACTCCATCAGTAACTGAATACGGTGCGGAATTTGGATGTTTACGGCTCGAATATAATCTAACAGATAACAGATTTTTACACATCTACAGCACATCTTGAGGGAGACGCTTCTCACCGGCCATGACTCAGTCCGACAGCTGTAGTGATGTTGTGAACAAAATCAATGCTCTATCTTGAATTGTTATCCAAAACAATGCTGATTAGGTGAAAAGAAATGTGTCTTGTTCCGAAACCAAGTACCAAGTAGGTACCAAGAATCATACATCGGTGAAACTAAGAGGCCAAAAAATAGTTCGCATTGCCGAGCACAAGAGACACACACAGCGAGGAGAAACCAACAAATCAGGAATAGCAGAGCATGTTTGGACTCAACATAACTTCAAGTGGGCTCAAGCTGAAATCATCCACAACGAGGAACACGGGTTTAGGAAAAAAATCAAGGAAGCCGCATATATGTTGCCCAACAACATATATGCTGAACACCACCAACTCCCGCCAAACGGTCAGCTTCCGCTAAAACCGATAAAGAGGAAAGAGGAAAGAGGAGATAGGTAAAAGCATTCGAATGACTTATGAATAGTTAGATCTCTGAGGAATGAGTCCAGTTATCACCCGAAGACGATTGTGGATACTAACAATCGAAACGTCGTGAAGTAACTTGGTTTGTAATCTTTAGATTTTCAATTTTCATTTCTGGTTAATAATTTTTTAATTTTCATCTCGTGTTAATAGTTAATTTTTTTTTTTGATTTTTTGGTTTTTGCTTGTATTTTATTTCATTGTAATTTCAGTTTTTTTTTGCTTAATATAATTGTTATTTTCAGAAAACTTTTCTGAATTTTACAGATTCTTTCAGGGATTTCAAATCAATTTATACTGTAGTAGACAATGGAAGTCCGAACTAATGCAATGTACTTTTTCTTTCATGTGATTCAATGTTCATATAAAATCAACTGTTTTGAAAGAGCTTTCTCTTCCAATTCATATCTGAAAGTAACTTCTGAGCCCTTGTCCTGATATATGATTAGAGAAATATACTTGTATGCATGTTTGTGGATTCTATCAGTACAAACTTCAATAGTTGTCATTTTTCACATGATACATCAAAGATAGACGATCACATTCAGATACCTTTATTGGATATTTGTTTCGACCCTAAAACCTAATCAATTATCTACGTCGATTAACGTTCAAATCAAGCACTTTTCCGAAACACCAAATAACAAAATGCTATTCTCGACGCGCGTTTCACCAACCAAGTTGGCGTCTTCAGGAGATGAAGAAATAAGAAATAAGTCTTGTAGTTCTGGTGTTTGTTTTGGATTTATTCTAGGCCACGGCTTCCAGTTTTATCTTTCATCCATTATCCTCTCAACAAATATTCTTCTGGAAATGTTATCGGTACCTGATTCTTTCACGGTCTTTCTCATGTTCATCATTGCCGTGAAAGGTTGTTTCTTTTCGTAATAAGTCATCCATTCGATAGTGTAAATAATTTCAATCATCGCAGATACCATTCTGATTTCTACTCTACAAGTAGTCGTATTGGTAAGATTGTAGTTAAAGATTTATTGCATCTCAGTCAAGCGTATATCTAATTTAGGATACGTTTTTGTTTTGTAAACATACATGACATGGAAATCATGCATAATCGCGAGCCCTTCTTCATGTAAACTTTTTCCGATTGAATCCTTAACAGTTTACGAAACGACAACACGTGTTTCACGTATTCAGGCGTATTCCATACTGAATTTCTGCAGAACATGCCTAAAAAAGCCATTAAAATACGTGTTATGGTGAGTGAAAATTTCATAATACGTTGTTTTTTAAATATTTTATCATGTATTTTCATCAAGTATCAGCCAATTTTGCCATAATAACTTATTTTTAGTTGACATGGCTCATTCAACAAATGCTTTATCCGATTCCTTTTCTGAAAAGGAAAATGGGTGAAGAACTGCAACTCCCCAACGAAATATTCAACATGTAATTAAACATCTTGATATTTCCCAAATCATTTATCCGAAAACTGAATATCTATAACCGCAATCCTAATCAGATCGAGAAAAGACATCATTTCCATTCAGAAATATTAAAGCGTACTATTATTTCCGTTGAACAACATATGCTAAGGTATCATATTAACCATCATAATAACAGGGAATTGTGACTGCATTCGTATTTACTAAGTGCCCCCTAAATGGCAAATTAAATGGCTATCATTAAAGTAAGTAGGAATTCGACACGCCCTCATCGTGGAACTTTTTATACGGCATTTGTCTTAATGACAATTTTATTGTTGTTCCGGTTTTTTACATATCAAATTCGAAACTTCCTGCGTTCTGTTACTAATGTCGCTTTGATTTCCTCCAATTCGTGTATCGTTGCGGTTGGTACGCACTCATCTATAGAGACATTATTGTTATTAAAATTCCAACAATGGCGATGGCTAATTTTAGGAGGTAATGCCCACAACGAAAAATAATTTAGGTAGAAAAACAAAATGTATGATGTTTTGTCCTTCATTATTTTACCTGGCACTTTGCAGAGAAACTTGTATCGTTCTATATTTTTTTAGTTTTCACAGAAAACTTTCAGCAAATGATAAAGTATTCATTACTTCATAAATTTCAGCATGAAAGGACCAAAAAATGGTGCACACTAGAGAAAATAAGAATACAATGCTGAGCACTTAAATGATAATTTATAATCTGAGAGTTAAACTTAGCTCTAAAAAATTGGTTAAGGTCAGACAAAATGTACAAAATTTCGGTTATTCGGTTAGTAAAAGGAGTAATTATATTGACAGTATGAAAGTTGACTCATAAAGTACTTCATATTGATATTGAAGAAATTTGAGGATGTATGAAATGAAATTACTGTCAAAATTAAACTAGAAAACAGAATGTTGATCGGTCGTTTGTCACTTTTAAAAGCTTTCTTCCAGGAAACAGTATGAAAAATCGAAAAGAGGCTTAGTTTACTTTCTAAGAAAACAGTTTCAAGAAATATCAACTTGAAATCTCAATGGTACCTTGATTTATTATTTTTTCTTCTCATCTGACTATGAACAAGGGGTTCCCCTATAGATAGATTGGCAAAAGAGGCGCAATTGAATGGACTCCGAAGTTATTTCAAATCCCCCAAACCTAAATTTTTGGGAACATTCTGACTTAGCTGTTTATAAAACAGCTTAATTTTGAAATTCAATTTAGCAACATGAGGGTCAATTCTCACTGAAATTGTCTGAAATGTTTGAAAGTTGATAATTAATTTTATGAAACTGAATGAGCTGATAAGAAGTGAATCTAACGAATGTCTTCAACTAAGAAAACTGCGTCCCTAATCTTTTAGACATTTTTGCTAAAAAAATTAATAGAATAATTTTGTTCAAAAAATATACTGACAAGCAAATTTTGCTTACAACTTCAATTTTCCAAATCGATTTTTTTTAAAAATGCTGGTCGAAATTGATAAATTAGGATATCACTCGAAAAAAATTAAGCTCTTCAGAATAGTATACCGCTCCACGCTCTTCCATGTAAAATTCTAAAGTGAATATTCATTCCTTGTAGGTAGTTGAAGATTCAAGAGCTTAAAAATATAACTCCACTTCAAAAATGAAATTAAAATGCCTTTCTAAGACGCATTTACTTCATATACTTTTGTTGAGTGAAAGAGAGCAAAGGTAAAAAATCAAATGGCGAAAAAAATCTGTGGATTTTTATTTTGGTTAATTACTTTTATATAATAGAGAATTTAGAAAAAAATTATATTCTTGTATTTCATTCAATTATTTATCCTCTTACCGGTTGTTCTGAATTCAATTCTTCAAAGTGAATCGTAATGTTTCTATGAAAAAGAAGTGGAAGAGCTAGACAAATCATAGCCGAACAGACAGATCATAGCTCATATTCGGTTGTGACACCATCTCAATTGGAGAAGCGCTGAATAATGAAAGAGGTGTGCATTAAGGAATTTTTATGACAAACATTTTTGAGAAGGCAATGAGGCTTCTTTAGTGAATAAGAGACATAGGGAATTAATAGACCTGACTTCAGGTGCTTCATTTATATTGTTTCAAAAATGGATTATATCTAATGGGAAAATCAATTCGAATAATCGGCATATGAAATGGTGGAGTCTCACACCTCGATAATATCTTTCAAAGACACTTGGAAAACAAACTAGGAAGCCTATAAGGAAGAAGACTATAAGAATATATACCGAAAATTGGCAGCACACCGATTACTGGGAGTTATTATCTCTACGAATTGAGTAACATAGTCGGCCTGAGATTAAAAAAAAATATTCCAACGTGGATGGATGTATGGCACGAATAAGAGAATTGGAAAACCTTTTGAAATTGCACAGTTGAAAGTGCAAACGATTTAGAAATCTCACATAAAGACAATCAACCAATTTTCGTGAATACGAGACCTTCACATAAATGCCATTTATCAATGAAGCATGATGATTTGATATATCGTTAATTCTAAAGAGAGAGGAATTGATGTATGAGATTTTCCCGATTATTATGTTTTTGGTGTAGTTCAAGTAAGTTACTATATATGTTGCTGATATTATCAATGTCGATTTTTTTTTGATAAAATCGGAAGACATATTGATTTCGACCATTTCAAAAAAAGGCATTTGGAAATATTTTTTTTCTGTACGTAATACTTTGACATTAATGTAATACGGTTTTATGTCCTGTTTCTATAGATTGTTGTACGAATACATATGTTTTATAACACATTTGTGTGATGTTATTCTATCATTAAGAATTCCAGATGTTGTTTCAATATAATCCAATTTACAATTGTTACAGGGAATGTTATAAATTACATTTGAATTTTTTGTAGAATCCGTTTTATCTTTCAATTTAGTATTCAAATTCTTAATAGTTTCAATAGTTTTGAGATATTTCGTTAATTATGAAAAAGTTTTATGATACTTGAAAATAAATGCCCAGGATTAGGTATAAATTTATTAAAAACATTGATAGATATATAAATTTATGTTGATTGTATCAGAATTTGTTTTACTGCTAGTATTGAAAATTATTATATTTTGTAGTTTTCTGGGATAAACATTTTTCAAATCATCTAAAAAAGCAATGGATTACAATTATCCAAATCTATTTATAAATATAAAAATGAAAAAATAACACTGAATCAATTAAGATTTCTAAAATATCAATTGGCAAAAATTAGATCATCTTTCATTTTGGCAAAACTCCCACCCACAAAAGGAGCAGCAGAACAACATTGTCATAGGGCATATTATCAGCTTCAAACTTTGTTGGGTAACGAACTGACAGCAACAGATTCGGGCTGGAAGCAACATCAACGTGGCATTATACCCAAATTTACAGAAAAGGAATTAATTCCGGAAGTATTGCTTAAAAATATTTGCTGCAGCTATGAAACTGAATGTTAATGATGTTAATGATTCAGATGAAATTGTGGATGAATTAACCAATGCAGACTGGAAATAATATTGGAGACGAAGAAGATGATGGTCTTGAAGATTTCGCAGAAGATGACGATGAAGAAATGCCATCAAAGAGACAAAAACTAATGGATAAGTGATTAAAATTCAAGATAATGTTTTTATAAATAACAAGATTACCGTTTTTAAAATATTATAATTAATAACGTAATCAGAATGAAGTATCTGAATTCAATAGTACGATTTAAATGATTTATATTTTATGAGATTTTCTATGACATAAATGTAATTAGAACTCAATGAATAAACTTTTTTACTGAATAAAATTACAGCAATCACATTTCTTTTATGAAATTATACACAATGATTGAAAAAAAAATCGAATTCGAGTTTTTTTCGATTTTTTGCATTTTCTGAAAACATTTACTAAAGTAATATATTTTTTTACACCATCAAAAAGTAGAGATTTCAACGAACAAAAAGTACACCGATTTTTTGAAAAAAGGTGATATTTTGATGCAAAAATTTTCGATTGAAAATCAGGGTGCTTTTTTGATATCAAGTTAAAAAGACGTGAAAAAATAAATATTTCAAATCAAATAAAGCACAGTGAATTTATGACAGAAAAAGGTAAGTTTTCACCAAATTTAGTAGAAAATTTTTTTTTAAAAAAGATAAAAATAAAAAATCAAAAACTTGGATATTTGATTTTTTCACATAAATTATGAGGTTATGAAAAAAAATGTGTGAGTACAAAAGTTTCAAATATTTTCATTTTCTACCACTTTGCCTATCAACTTTTTTCCATAGGACTTGTAGTTTTACGGAAAATCGAAATAAACCATTTTTAACCCTTAAAAGCTCCCCCCCTCCCACTTCCCGAAATCAGATCGCCCGTAATTTATTTGTCCTTTCATTTTTATCATATTCACCTCCTTTTCTAATGGATTTCATCCTACTGTTATTTTTTTTACTTTCAAAAATTATCGACACTGGTCCATTGAGGAAAGGGTGTACTAATTTTTTATTCCCTTTTTTCAAACAGAGTATCGAATTGATTTTCATTGATTTTTTATGAAAAGAATAGTAGGTTTGATATGCCAATCAGTAATCAAGGAATTATCCGTCCACTAGTATCAAGAAAAGGAAGGATGTTATTATTATCTATTTCTATAGTAAATAGTAATTTTTGATTATATCTATTGACATCAAGAATTTCATGAGATTTGTCATACGGTATTGCAGAAATAACATGGTCTACGTATTTCTTCGAAAAAGGAATTTAATAACGTAATTTAGGAAGCGTCCATTACGTATTGAGCGATAATAAGAGAAATACTGACTCCCATTGGTGTACCAAGATTTTGTTTAGGTTTAGTATTTACCTTTAGAAGAGAAATAACTTTAGTTGAAGATGAAAATAATTATTTTAATAGTTTTTTTTTAGTTGATTGAACATTTTTTATTCATGTCATTCCATCTTTTGATAATACCTACTTTTCTCTGCTAAACTCATACGTATATTGCTGAAAAGTGAAATCACATCAAGGCTGATCAGAATATAACCTGGTGGTAATGATTTTTCGTTTATGAAATTGAAGGAATCAAAAGAATCGTCAATATTGAAATCATTTTCAAAATTATAAGCATCAGTAAGAATTTTGTATTGGTAAATTTTACTATTTGAAGCATCAATGGAAGAAAAAATGGGTCTCAGTTTCATAACACATTTTGTCTTCAATCGAGGACCGCCTGCCCGGTACGACATTATTTTAGGAAAACAACAGTACGGAAGTGTACTCTTATGACAATAGGCAAAACTTACCGTTAGTGAGGTTACCCATATTCAAATTGATGTTCACTAAATAGCACATGTCAAAGAAGATAAAATTATTTTACATAACAAAATTAAAATGTATGTTGCACATGATATGTAACACTTTCTTTTTTATAATACTAAAAACATTTGAATAATCAACAAGTGAAGCAAAGCACGTCGATGGCTAATGAAAAATTAAATTTGACAGACTGTCTGTCAGAATTCAAAAATATAAAATGAGAGAAATGAAGTTAGGATATGGCGCATCTCATTGAAAGTGTGAATAGAGACAACTGCCAGAAATAACATTACCCAGAGTGAGCTAATACTGTTACTAAGGTAGGAAACTATATATTGTGAAATCCCAAATTAACTTGAGGAGCTAATTCCAGAAACAAACTGTTATATTGAATATCCAATTATGGGAGAAGTTCAGAATTATTATTACAGTATTAAGAAATTGATGGAAATTCTTATCTATATATTAGAAAGACAAAGATATATTTCACTAAGATGTTTAATGTAATTTTTTTTGTTAAGGCGATTGGTAGGCAGAGAAGTAAACAATATGAGAATTTGGGGTGGATTACACTCATTTGTAGTAATATTTAAAGACAGAACGACAATGGAATTGTTACTTATATCTATGGTAGACGTGATTAATGAGTTCTTCTTGAGTAGAGGATCTCGATAGGAGTTATTAATAAACAATTGGTATGAAATGTTAAGATCATTATTATGAAAAGATGGATCAGAAATATTGAAAATTCGGTTCTTCTTCTGTTTGACCAAGTTAATTTTCGTCGACTGTTTAGAGTACGACCAATGAAATCTGCCAGTGCTGATGGGTTTATGGTACCAATCTATACGTAGCACATAATCAGGAGCTCTGACTTAGCATCGACATCAGAAAATAACTGAAAGGTTGAACTGGAAACTCTCTGGCGTAGAATGAATCCAACAAATACACAGCGTAGTTCATCTCCTGAAAAATGCTTCAGTTTTTGTACGTGGAAGCAGTGTTTATGTGGGATTGGAAAACAAACACAAATTCAATAGCAGAATTATTCAGTTCTACCTGATCATTGGACAGAAGTTTCGTTTTTTTATTTGATCCTGAAACAATTGAGTTTTATTTATTTTTTTCCCAATATAATCTTAATAATAATACTTAATAATAAGATAAATACTTATTCATAACTGAACTGATGCCACTAGGTCAAAAGAAGTTCGCAAATGTTGATAGGATATCCTTATTCAAACTGCTTTTATCCTCTTTATACTGTTTTAGAGGACACATGTTTCATGAAATTCAATTCTTTTCGAAAATTATCCTCTGGAAGAGGGATATTGATGTGTCGAAAAATGATTTTTGACAATTTCTAAATATAATAGTTTGTTTCTTAGATTTTTGTTATCATGAGATGAATGGAGATGAATGAAATTGATAAAGTCAATAAATTCACCTAATTGCTTACTAGTGAAACAGAGTAAGGTATTTACCATATATTCATTATACTCCATAATATAACATCAATTGAAAATTTATAGATTTTATTCTCTAGATAAGTTTCACTTACTTCTATTCCTCAAGTCACTGCACTGAATAACTGATTGGTATATAGTTCAGAAAATGTATAATAATTTAAGCAAATCAATTACTAACAAAAAATACAGTACTTCGGTGTAGAGGTGTAGGTATATAAGTTGACTTAAGATTGATTACCCTCATTTTGCCTGATCATAAGTCGAAGACTCGTCTATTTAGGCGTGCGTGTATTTATCTCCGCGACAACATTCAGAAACACGTCAAAGATTCAAAGGTTAGTATTTTGCGTTGTATAACATTATAATTAGTAATAAATTCCATTATGTTTTTTATTAGGTCAATATACTGTATCATTGAGTCTACATCTAAAGTAGTAGTAGTAGTAAAGCTTTGGACCTAAGTAAAGAAAACTCCTTTGCAATATGTTTTTGATGGTTTTGCTACTTACGACATGTTCGATTTTTGCTGTTAGGTACGGACAACTAATGGCTTGTAAATTTTTTTTGTATTTATGATGGCGGGCTACAGTGCCCATAAAATATAATTATCAAATATTTAAGATTATCGATTCATTAGCTGGGTAAATATATGGTTTCAATAAAATGACTTTAGGAAAAATTTTCTGCATTTTTTCCAGGTTTTTGAAAAACGTTTTATTGGCTGCACTCCAAGCAATGATCCCATAATTTAGGTGACTCTCGATCACCGCATAATATAATATTTTCATTTGGCCTTGTGTGAGTATTTTGGATTACTGTTTTATCATGTTTCCGAAGTTCCGTTTTACTACAGTTTTCAATTCTTCCCAAGTTTTGGCTTTGTAGAATACTGCTGTGTCATCAGCAAAGCTCATCACATTTCCTTCTACATTCATTTCAAATAAGTCGTTCAAATATATATATTTTCGTTATTATATAGTTTACATTCATGCGCAGTATGCATGTGTCAAAAATAAATAAAAATTCAATGTGAATTAATTCTTTATAACAATCAACTTTTCTAAAGGGTTTCTTGGGGTTACCTCCTAGATTGTCTGCTTATTTCCTTTTTTTTTATTATAAATGAATAGCATTTCCTCAGTTGAAGGTTCAACACAGTTCAATGCAGATGAATAATTTTCACTCGAGTTACCCTTCTTGCACTTCTTCTGGATCCGCCAATGGTGAAAACAAGCCATTAAAAGTATAATTGCGGCTATAACCTCACTCTCCAACGAGTTCCGCTGGATTAAAAGCTGTGACATCGTAATTTTATTACACCTTTCGTCTTGTGTTAACTACATCTCTGGATCAATTAATTATTTTTTGTTTGATGAAAATTTCAAAATGCTATAAACAATACTGGAGTCAATTGAATATTGCTGGGGCGTGTGATAATTGAAATTGAACAAATACTATCGTGTTTCATGGAGAACGAATGTAACATTATTCCATTTCATCAATTAGATCAGCTCCAAATAATACAATGGCATCAGACTAAGTAATACAATCTAATTCAAATCGATTCATGAATAATTATCAATTATCACCTTTCTCTCTTTTCAATGCTCTATCAGGTATCGGATTGGCATTTTCATTGATTAATTTCCATCATTTTTTTGTCACTGGTTAATCTTTTCAATTATTTTTCTTTCAAATGTTAAATGAAAATTTAAACATTTTCATAAACCTCTTCTGAGTTGCTTTGACCTTTTCATATGCGATACTCTTGTCAGTCTAACACCACGGTTTTTACTAGAATTTCATTCCATACTAATTGACTTTCTCTATTTTTTTATACTGATGATACATCTTGCCACTTGGTTATTCCCGCTCTATTCCTGATATATGTTATTTCTATAATTTGTTAATTTACCAGTTGATACCATGTTCTATGTCTGTTTTATTCTAGACACATTTTTTTTTTGTTAGATTGTCGTGCAACCACTGATTTTTTTATATTTCTGTTAACGTTCATCATCATCATCTGTTAACTATCAACAACAATCATTTTCTGCATTTTCTTTAGACTTCTTCTTCTAATTGTATTGTTCAATAACGTTAATTTCTAAGTTTGTTTATCTCTTCCTGTCGTAGG
>WOGO01006939.1:0-11450 GCA_015342085.1 Leptinotarsa defecta | reverse complement strand
ATGGAATTTCAGTATATAAAAAACTCGAAAGATCCATTGTTAGTTCGTCACTCTAACAATGTTATTGGTCTAGAAAACATTTTGTTTCTGTTTAAATATCTGTTCTGTTTTTCTGTTAACCAGCAGACGCCCCCTTCGAAAGACAACGCTGAAAAGTCGAAACTTGTGCTAGCTAATGATTAACGGGTCCTATTTTTTTAACGTGTGATTCCTTTTACTTGAAGTTTTCCTAACAATTGAAGGAATATCGTGAACGAGATCTCGGACGTCAAATGGAAAGCAGACCTAACGTCTTATTCTAAGAACTCTGATTCCACAATAGTGTAAGCACTGATGGCACTGATGAATCAACATCATACCTGTGATTCAAAACAACTGTAATTTTTTTCATAAAAATACAGGTTTACGAGCGCACTTTTCAAACTATTTCACTGAATGAAATTCATGTTGAATATATCACGGAGAAAGTAAACCATTTTCGCAGTTTAATCACTCATTGAAGATATCTATATACTAATATAAATATGAAAGTTTGTGAGGATGGATGTATGTATGCATGTTTTCTTTAGGACAAAATACAAGCACTACAGAAAAATCCTTGAGTCGCTTTAAGAGCGGTGCCTGTGCGAAAATAGCGATTTGCATTCGATTTGAATCACTGGAGAATGAATTCATTTGGAAAAACGTTCCCAGGAAGTTTATTCTACATGAAGGCAGTTCTCCAAATGAAGGAGTTCATAAACAGTGAAGTTCGAGTTGTAGTGAGTTGAACCTCAAAATGATGAGCAGGTACAGTCCGTCGCGTATTTCTGATATGTGTGTATGTTTGGGGCTCTTTCACGCCTAAACGACTGAACGGATTCAGATGAAACTTTACATAAATACAGCTCATACATCAGAATATAGGCTACAATTTACAAAGGGTTTGTGTGATTTGGAACATAATATTACGATGAGTATTAAGTAAGTCGTGAAAATTCTTGGTCTCTGAGAGCTAGCTTGGCGTGCGCTGCCTATACCGTCGGAGTTACATGCAGATAATGAACCGTACGATGGTTAATCTTGAATATCTACCTCTTATGTGGTAGCTACTATACCAAATACTGAACCATAATTACAATTGAATTGAATACTTTTTTTACCGAGCAAATTTTGGAATATCTGTCGAATTTTTATTAAATTTGATTCGATTGTCGTTTTAAGTATTTAATATAGATAAACTTTGTCTGGTACAGTAAGTAATTTGGACGAATCGTTTGAAATTTATCTCGGTAAGAATAACTTGACGCAACTCAGTAAGCCATTATGCATCACGTCTACTGTAAGACGACGGTGGACGATGCGCGGGGGAGACGGGCAGTCTGAGCAATGCCGAGAACGTTACCCGAACGCGTCATTGACGCTTGTGTTAGTTTTGCGAATTTCTTCATAGGTAACATAATTGGATTCTCGAAGCTATTTATTACTTAGTGCAGTTGGCATATTTTTTTTAGTTACTGTATTTTTGAAGTGAAAATATAAATTACTAACTGTTGCCAGCTCTTATATTAACGTACAGCCGAAGTTACTGAACCTAGGATTTTGAAATATGCAGGTAGGTTCTTTGTATTGGGTAAATAAGCATCAAGAAAGAGAAAGAGAAAGGATTTTCCTCCCCCAAGGGGGAAAATAGAGGTTCAAATATTGTTTTGAATTTCGTCAGTTTTGAAGTTGAAAACTTGAAGTTTTTGGTTAATCTGGGGGTTGGTCTGTCACGAAACTTAATGTGACTAACCAAATTCTATGCGGGTGAAGTCGCGGGCAGTAACTAATATAGGAATAACTTGACAAGTCAAACTGAATTACTGATTCAGTATAATTGTTGAAATACTTCTTTCTACTTTGAAATTCGTAGAAGCAAAAAGAAGGCTATTGGTTCAGTTCTAGATATGAAAATTAGGAATATACTTAATGAATAAACGCAAATGAGCTACAATTAAAATTTCATTACTTTATTACTCTCTGAAGTGAATTTTTAAAAGTTAATTTTTGAACACTACCTAATGCCGTTCGGATCTAACGAAAAATTTCATCACATATTTTTTCTTTTATAGATCTACAAATCTGCAAAAAAGTTTGCAACGGCATATGTCTGTCTTTTTATGATAGCATAGCATACCCATTTAAATTTTTGTGAAATTATGGTTATATATAATGTCGCAATTGGAAAGCTACTTGGACTGATACGATATTGATTCTTACGTTAGGTGCCTCAAGCATTTCATGTACATTATTATTGCCTTTCATATCATAACATTCACATTAATATGTTAGGAGTTAATGAATAATTGAAATTATCAACTCAAGCCACGGAAGTAGAAGCCAATAACAATACTAACAATCATGTTCCACAATATTCCAGAACAAACCGAAATGTCCAGGAATATTCTTTGAGAGACATTTTTTTGTGAAGGATTGATGTATCTTACTATCAGTTGGATGAACATCCTTCCACAATCTGGAACTTTCGGGTTCATTCTGGAACATCCCAGAATATAGTGGAACAAACAAGGGAGCTATGTGGTGCTGATTGGGGTGCTTTTTAAGATGGATGTTTCGTCCTTTGTCAAATTTTTGAATGATTCAGTAGATTCGAGGGTGTTCTGAAGCATTCCACAACATTCCAAATCATTTCGAAAAAATTTGGAATGTTCGGAAATAGTCTGTAACTTTTTGGAATATTTCGGAACATCTCACGTCATTGTGGAACATTCCATAACAGAGTCGAATGTTCTGGAACATTGTGGATCATTCATATCCAATGTGTATGAGTGGGGTTACCCGTTGGTGGATGTTTATAGAGCAAGATCCGTCTATTTCAACTACCACACAATCTCATATCAACTTCCTGAGCGAAGCCAGGTACTTCAGCATGTGAATAATAATCATTCAACCGTCAAAATAATCCACTTTGTTAAACAAAATCCAACACAATAATAATAATAATAATAACATTTATATCAAATAGAACATTTAATACAATCAATAAATATAGAATAATGAATATGCATACTCACAGAAGCAAGGGATTGCTTGTGCGTGAGTGAGACGAAGTGAGTAAATCAAAAGATACGAAGAATTGGATCCAACTACAATATCAGAACCAGCTTCAGATCCGAAAACACTATCCGTAGCAGCCTCGCGAAAACCAGGCCACCAAACGAGAACAGCGATTTCAAGAATTGTATTTACCGGATACCCTGTGAGTGTTGAAAATCCTATATCGGTGAAACTATGAGGCCATTGAATGTTCGCATTGCCGAGCACAAGAAACACCCACAGCAAGGGGAAACCAGCAAATCAGGAATAGCAGAGCATGTTTGGACCAATCAACATAACATCGAATGGTCCCAAGCTGAGATCATACATAAAGAGAAACAGTGGTTTAGGAGGAAATTCAAAGGAGACGCATACATGTTATCCAACAATATATTCAGCCAAGCTAGCGTAGAGATACATAACATATGGAAACCCATAATTAAGCGAAAAATGGCCAACTCCCGCCAAACGGTCATCTCCCAGTAAACCAGTGAAGCGGAGAAAGGAAATCAGTGAAAAGTGAAAGTACTTAAATGACCTATTAAGAGTCAGCTCACGGAGGAATCGGTCCAGTCATCACCCGAAGACGACTGTGGATACTAACAATCGAAACGTCGTGAATTAACTTGGCTTGGAATTTCTTAACTTTTATTTTATTTATTTTTTGTTTAATTTGTTCAATTTTACTTGTATTTTATTTCAACTATTATTTCATTTCATGTTTTTTGCTTGATATAATTCTTTTTTTCAGCTATTTATTTTAATTCTTCTTCTTCTTTGATTTTCAATTTTCCTTTCTTTAGTTATTTCAGGAATTTCAAATCATTTTATTTAATATCAGACAATGGAAGTCCGTACTAATGAAATTCATTCTGAGACTATTTCAAGAAAAAAAGTCTGTTTCAACTTTTTTTCGGAAATACTTCGTTTCGGAAATACAGGGTGTTGAAATTGAATTTTTTTGTTCGTTTTTTAAAAATAATTTTTGCAAAAACTCGAGCTTTCGAAAAGTTTCATTTTCTTTTTTCAGAATATTCAAAATTACAAAATGGAAGTAAAGAATGAATTGGATGACATATAGGAATAATTCAGCAAAATCAGGTTCAAAAATGAAATGACATTCATTAACAAGGATAAAATCGATGGCTGATGAAAAATGTGACGAATTTTGAATAAACTATCATATCACCCGAGAAAATGGATCTGAATATTATTATGGTCTGTGAAGAGTCATCATAAATATAAATCTCAGTGAAAATGTATAAACGAAAAATTTTTCATTATCAGTTGTGAATTCAATTCAGGTAATTTGAAGTTTTTCTTATTATTAATACAGAAGTTGAAATGTAACTATAAATTTTGTTAGAATTTGTTATTTCCAATTTTTTGTTCAATGAATTCTGACTTTGAGTAAAGTGAATCATTTCACGAAATGATCTTCTAGTTTTGTTATTTGCTACAGATAGAATTTTGTATTATTATAGTCCATAACGTAATCCTTTGAAATCACATGCTCTGCTAAACTACAAAATCTTTTATTGAGTCTACAGTCACTTTTATGCGATGTAATTCATGAAGAGAGGTTACGAGAAGTCTTACCACTGTAACACAAATTACAGGATGTGCATGGAATACTATATATCACATTAAATTTTATTTTTGCGAGGGAAGTTTTAATTTTCGAACAAAGGTGAGAGATAGTTTTGCAACACTTTTTAGGAATTTTGATATTTGTGATATCCCGAAAGATATAAAGTAATTATGAACATACTGAATTGAGAAATATTGAATGAATTCATTATGCTCATTATTGCTGTTTGAAGAAGAATAATAATTGGATTGAGACAATACTATGAAATAAATTTTTAATTATTCAAATTTGTTATATTTGAGTATATATTGGAATTTGAATTATTGAATAAATAACGATTCAAAAGCTTTGGTGAATAAGGACCATCTATCAAAATATTTCGTAGTAATTTCAAATCATTTTTGATAAAATCTGGATGAAATGATTTTATAACTTTTTCTTTGAGAGCTGAAATTGAGTAAGTTTTCATCTTCAAGACCATGTAGTATAGATTTCCTGTATCACATAGTCTTGAAAACTTTACCTTTACGTAAAGAATATTACTGGAGTTTTTTTTCCCCAACACCAAATTATTATTTTCAACACCTCGACACGTGTTTCGTGTCGAGGAAGATTAAAACAGTTTTAATCTTCCTCTTTGAAGATGATCACTTGGTGGACGAAACACGTATCGAGGTGTTGAAAATAACGATTTGGTGTTGGGAAAAACTCCAGTAATATTCATTACTACACCAAACAGTGCATCATATTTACCTTTACGTGTTAGGAATCATACCTTAAAAGGTAAGACCTCGTTAATCTGATAACCCCCATGTCAAAGAAAGTTATATCCTGTATGGAAAATAAATATTGATTAGGTGATTACCTGATATCCTTTGTACTTGATCAGTTCTTTCAGTCTGTCTACGATGTAGAAGAACCTATCGTTATCATAATATCCCAAATCCCCAGTCTTCAGCCACCCATCTGACGTAAATATCTGTCTCGTAGCATCTTCGTTTTTATAGTACCCCTTCATCAGCATAGGGCCCTTCACACAAATCTCTCCGACTTGATGAGGACCAAGGGATCTACCGGTTTCTGGATCCCTCACTTTCAGTTTCATGTAACTTACAACTTTTCCTACAGTTCCAGGATTTCCGATCTCATTTGGATTGACTAGAGTGACGGCCAAATTTATTTCTGTGAGACCATATCCTTGTGTGCATGACGTGATGTTCAACCTAAGGTGAGTAAAGTATGATGGAATTGGCCAATACTTGATGAAAATTCATAACTAATGCAACACGTGTTTTGCCATATAATGACGTTTCTTTAAGGCACGCCCGACGACATTATTATATGACGTGTTTCTTAGTCCAGCCGTAAGGCGGCTGGACTAAGAACTTCAAGACCCAGTGGCACCTACGGCCTGATGACTTCGACAATTGCAGAACTAGCCAAACGTCACATCCATGCTCAATCCCTAAAGAGATGAGATGAAATCAAAGGATGTAATCTTGCCAGGATTACCCTGGGCGACCCTGGGAAGCTGGCGCCGAAGAAATATCTGGGGATAACCAGGAAAAATTAACGTAGGATTTCTGACTGGCCACTATCAACTAAGGAAATACCTCAACACTATGGGGCTAGTGGACACCTCTATGCAGGATATGTGAACAGAAGAATGAAACTGTCAGGCATGTCCTATGCGAGTATCCAGAGTTGTCGTCAATAAGAGAGTGTGTGTTCGGTGTATCGGCCTATACCGGTCGATATAAAGAAGATGTCTCCCAGAGATCTGTCCACTTCCCTAGAAAGGACAGGATGGACGATGACCTAGGAAGACAACTCTTCGAGAAGATATACAATGGGTCACATGTGGCCTAAGTGCTGTGTGCTCACACTCACCCTCCCTACTCTACAGATACAGACAGGTACACCCGAAGAAGCCATTATATGGCAGAACACGTGTTGCATTTTTGTGAAATCGTCTAGTGAAAATCGCACAGTAAAGTGTTTTTTGAGTACATTAGTTTCCAAGTGTGTTTTTTCAAACAACTCCATTTTTTGATGACTGAAAATATTTTGATGGACTCAACGAGAACAAATAGAAAAATTTTAAAAAAAGACAAATCTCTCAAAAATGAATTTTAAGGAGAGGCTAACTACCGTCGGAAAAATAAGTTTTTTTCAATTTACATTATCCAAAGTCACATCAAACTCCAGTGTTATTATCGACTGAACAATGCATCAGTTGTAGGGGTATTATATAAGGTTGAACAAGTTGATATTTTCTGAAAACTTTACAATATTTTCAATTATACATTTAGGTCCTGATGCGTTGTTAATTGAAGGCGGGATGCCATGAGTTAGTCTTTCATTGAGATATGGTCAACAGTTACGGAAGAGTCGTATACTTCACACATAGAGCTGGTGTCGCCGGCAATGAGGTATCCATGGGTGAGGCGAGTGTGGCCTATTTGCAGGCGAGATATTATGACCTGGGTTTTCCTACTTGTCGAAAGATGTATCCATAGAAGTACACTTGTTTTTACTTTGGAATGTTTACTGCAAGACCCTTTCCAGTGAGGATCATCTTGTAGTAGGATCTCATATCTGTATGAAAAACATAGTTTTCTGTACTACTCAAAATACTGATAGTGTCTTCTGTACCTAATCGTTAAGCCTTTTCGATTCCTATTTTACGTACCTATGAAGGGACTCATGAATTTTCTGACTTCCCCTTTTCCATAGAGTACATTGATCAGTTCTTTTATGTACCGAATGATAGAGTGATTGAATCTGTTTGTTTTAAAATCTGTTCCCCAGTGAACACTGTGCTTCCTAGGGAGTGTTTGAATGGTGAATTACATTGAAGACTGGTAAAAGAGGTTCCTACGCCGTCTTCAGACTTGAATGCGTTCGTGTAGATTGTTTCAAACTCCTTGTATTTCGTATGAATCATTTCATACAGATTTCATTTGATGACTTTCCAGTTAATGGGGTAGTCCATTGAGTGTGGTTGGGGATATATGTGTCGGAAAAGGTTTTTGTTTGATAGAGGTTCAAATTATGTAGATACTGATTTTGTCTTTCGTAAAAAGAAGAATCAGCTCTCTTCTTCTTAACAGATGTTGACAAAAATCTATGAGCAATCACACTGTGGTATCCTGGGTTTTCAGGGTTTTCTGTAATGGAAGCAGCAGCATAAATGAGGGTTCAAAACTACCTTCGGGTTGCTAAATATGGTTCGCCCGATTCACAGTGTGAGCTTCCGGTTGGACATGTGCAGAAAGTCCCATGGGCAATTCTAATAGTATTATTGTGAACAGTATCCAGTTGTTTTAGATCCGATTTCTTCATCAAATTATATAGTATTGATCCGTAGTCTGATTAAGCAATGGTTCTCATGAGCTTCAAACCATTCTAGCATGACATTTTCAGGTACTGCATATGCTGTTTTCAGTTCAGCTTAAGATCGAATAACATACTCAAAAATTTGACTTGTGTAACGTGGGCGATATTCTTGTTAAATATTTTCCAAGGATATTTGTAGCCCGGAGCTTGAGGACCATTTTTGTAACTGGACTGGAAAATATTGAAGATGATTGTGGACAGTCTTTAGATTTTCACCTTTACCAAATACAACCAGATAGTCCGCATAGAGTCTTGCTTTCAGGGGAGCTTCACAGTCATCAAGTTATATTGTTGACAGCTATGAAGAATAGATAAACACTCAGTGAATACACCTGAGAAACTTCGTTTTCCTGAAATTTGTTTGAAGAGAGGGATACATTCACACGCACTCGAAAAATACGGTGTGCCAAAAATTTGTATCATATCATATCATATGTTTTTGATATACTTATAAAATAAAAAATGCAGTACAATGTTGGTCATTGGCAAAAAGTTCATTGATTCATGGATTCCAGATTCGAGGTCTACCGGATAATCGAGTGAAGATAGTTTTTTTTACGAAATCCGCTTCATTAAGGTATGAGGAGTTTTTGTTTTTCCAGACTCCACATTGATCTTTTAAGAATTTTACGCATTGGGCAGGTAAGTGCAATCGATCTGTATGATTCAGTTGACGATTTTGAATGGTCGGTGAAAAAGTAAGTTGAAAATACAATTTGGTTTTATATAATCTCAAAGGTCGAATTTCATGTCTTTCTCCATAGAGCAGCTTTGAAAAAACTGTATCAGATTTCAAAAATGCTTTCGGAATGGATCAAATAATACAATTCCAAGTCAAAACCCATTTTGATCGAGTGTGCCTCTAGATGCTTGAATACTGAAAACCTAAATAATACCAATGAATTCGAGGACACTGGAGTGTTCTTTTTTTTTTGGTCATATTACAGTAGATCATTCTAAAAAAACTTGATGAACGAGAAAAGTCACTCGAAAGCCAAAGCCTTTGTGGGGGTCCAATATATTCATCTATTCAAGATGAAAGTGACTAACTTCAAAAAATATGAGAGGAAAAAAGGAAATAGGGCAGTTCAGTTGCAACAACTATTATAGAAAAAGCAAATCTACTAGCTGAACAATTTGGCTCCCACTCCACAGTCGATTCTTTGAGAAAGGCACCACCCACTATTCCCGCAGTGGAATCCACAATGCCGAAAATTATTTTCCGACAACGTCTAGTAAGGCGAATTTTGAAACAGCTTACTATCAACAAGGTGTCTGGTCCTGATAAAGTGCCCATCATCGTACTCAGAAAGAACGCCAATGAACTCGCACTAGTAATTTGTAGAATTTTCAACCTTTTTTTTCGTTGGAAGATTGCTCGCCTTCAGTCTGTTCCCAAAAAGGGCAAGAAAAATCTTCCATAAATCTATAGACCAGTCGCTCTGCTATTGGTGATACCAAAAATTATAGAGAAAGCCTTAAACCACACTATCCAATTCAATGCCACGGAAACCCAGGCATCGAAAAGATAAATGTCTCCGAACCGAATGTAATAATGTCAGGACAGATAATTCCGCTTTCTGCTTCGATGAGTTTGCTGGGGTTGAAATGGACACCAATATGTCATATCGCTAGTATTACAAAGTCTGTTTTTTGAAAGCTTGTAACACTCAAAAGCATACCTACCAAGATTTTCATATTTACAATGACAATAACTATGTTATTCTCTCCGGCAAAGTCCAGAAAGTAACTAATTTCCGGATTAGGCTGAAAAATGTTATTTTCTCAAAGAAAAACCGTCTGGGCAATGGGTACTTTCAGGTCGGTTGCTGAAAAATAATAATACATCATCACTTATTACTACCTTTTTTTCAAAATATCTTCAATCTCCTTATTCAATGGAGCAGCTCCACAGAGAACTGACTTGACGGATGACAGATCATATTTCGAGAGTAAAGGTGTTTTCGCCATAAATACTGCTAAAGGGGGAGCCACCATTAGGTTTTCTATTCGATAATCCTGTATGGCTTTGAGATAAGTTTCTGGTTCGAATCGTTTGAGAACCACTAGTTTTTCCCTGTTTACTATTGAAGTGATTCCCAGATTCAGACCATATCCGTGATAAAATGGCATCAGTCCAAGAACCGTGTTACCCAGAGAACGGTTTACCGTTCGAGGATCTCTGAAAAAATGGAGAGGAAATATTTATATTGCTTCCAAAAATCAGATGATTTGTGAATGACACCCATTAAAAATTCCCACATATCTTTAATATGACAATTATCAGAAGCTATTCATTAGTAGAACATATCAAAATATTGTAGTTTGAATATAAATAGCAAGATAAGACGCTGTTATACGTAAGAAATTTCCTATAAAATCGAAATAAAAATTGTATTTTCAGTAAATGTATTGTTCAATAGTTTGTGGGTTAGTGATGAATCAAGTTTTATCCGAGAGCCAACAACCTCTTGTTCCAATCACAATCAGACATCCCATTGGCAATCGCAGAGTAGCTAAGCGGTTACGCGTGTATATAATGCATTTATTTTTTCTATACAACGAGTTCAAATCCTACTGCTGGAAGTTTTTTTTGAGTATTATTCATCGGAGGATAGTAGTAAAATGTACAAATTTCAAAATAATTCAATTGAGTTATGACTGACTCACTCACCGAATGAGTTTATTATCCAAAGCCATAATTTCAAACAAATATATTGAACTATTCTTTTCTACGGTCAGTAGTAGAAAAAGTATGGTACGCACCTCGAGGATAAGGACAATTACTTCCACTTGCGCATTATCGCACTCGGCAACGCCTCGTTCTAAAATTTTCCGCTCGTGGGTAATTGGCTTCTTATCCTACTTGGTACGTAATATGTTTTTCACAATGAAAAATATTCTATTCATCAGTACCTTTTTTTTTGTGAAATCTATCATGGAAGTTTTGGCAATAAAAACTTCAACTACACGTTCCGAATTGTTGAGCCCTATCAGGCTAGCATGGCGAATCCAGCAAAATTGCAAAAAAGCAATACATCAATTTGTAGCTAATTAGTTGCTAATTAGTTGCCAAAACAACGATTTTGTTGCTCGTGCCGATCCCTAGAAATCGCAAATAATGCTATCATGATATGAAGGTAGCAAGGTAACTCAATGAATTATATACTTTCCCTTTGACCTTTACAGAAGATTAAGTTGCTATTTAGTTGCTAAACCTTGGATATAGCGAAACATTTTTGAATATTTTTTTTTAATATTTTATCATCTTGCTATCTTGAAACTGGTTTCTCCTGGAAATGAAGATGTTCTAAATTTGTTACTCACCAAGACTATACTTAAATATACTTAAATACACAACAGATTATTTGAAACCGATCGG
>WOGO01006937.1:0-11451 GCA_015342085.1 Leptinotarsa defecta | reverse complement strand
ATACGACCCTGGCCAATTCTTGGGATTTTCAATATCACGTGCGTAGGGCATGTCAATGTTTACATCCACTCTATCTTGGATTTGAATTTGCTTTAGGAAGACCAAGTCGCCTGAATAGGTCAATGGTTCATTACCATTATGGTCATGGCACTTCACTTAGTTGGTTACCTTTTCTATATCCAGTCATTGAACCAGAAAACCATATTTCATTAGAATTTTATTTACCATTGAGTATAGCCATTATGTCTGTCAATCGATATGTGAACCAATTTCGACTAACTTACCCAACGGCCTATAGAAAGCTATTGTATAAGCTGTTGACCAATTCCATCACATACGATTCGCATACAACCAACCACTACATTGTTTTAGGATACCAATGCACTCCTGGAAGAACCTGCGCAGAAGGTGCCTGCTTCCACGGAGTCCAATGTCGCGACACAGACCACGGCGCAGAGTGCGGCCGCTGTCCACCAGGATACGAAGGCAACGGCCAGGAATGCAGAGAAACCTGCACAGAATCAACCTGCCACCCAGGAGTCCAGTGCAGGGTGACTTCCAGAGGCCCGGAGTGTGGACCGTGCCCTCCAGGCTACGAAGGAGACGGCAGAACATGCAGAAGAGGGTGCTCGCCCGATACCTGCTACCCCGGGGTGCGATGCAGGGTGACTTCTCGAGGTCCCGAATGCGGACCGTGTCCTGCTGGGTATGAAGGGGATGGCCGCAACTGTAGGAGCGTGTGCAATCCAGACAGCTGCTATCCTGGAGTCCAGTGCAGACCAACTCCGAGAGGGCCGGAATGCGGACCTTGTCCCAGCGGAATGGAGGGGGATGGTAGGACGTGTGTCAGGAGGAATCCTTGCCAGTATCCCATCTGTGCTCCAGGTATGTTTTCGATTCAGTACTGACACGTTTGACTGCACGGATATACTAGTTTGTTGTGCTTGTTGTGTCTTGTTATTGACCAAATTGAATGTTCTGATTGAAATTGCGTCCAGTAGTTGAATTTGTAGGGAAATCGCAGGGTATTATTGGGCAATAAAACACAAAATCTAATCTAATAATGGATTGTAAAACATCCTTCCAACTGTGGAAGACAAATTACAGAAGGGCAGAAATTGGGCTCCAGACTGAAACAACACACAAATGAGTTTGACTATTTTTTGGGTTTGAAGAAAGTCGATTTTTGGGATTTCTTCCTGACGTTTCCATGGCGCAAGTGGCTAGCTTTCTCAGAGGGTCATACATCCTGATGTAATCTCCGATGACTGGATGAAACTGCTGCGTAAAGCATATTCATATCGACTCAGGTAGTTCAGTTTGCTTATACTTGTAGCTGGACTAGATAAATTGTCAATAATATTCGTCGACCCTTCTACCTGCCGTCATGCTGCTTGCTATTTTTCAACTTCTCAGAATGGAATTCCATATTCGGTTGAGGTTCACAGCTTTGGTATACCTGGTTGGGGGCAGTGAGTTTCCTGTTTTCAAACAGAATCCTGTAGTTTTCTTCACTGAGTGCATACCTCATCACAGCCCCGTGGGTTGGGCTACCTATCAGGCGCGTCCCCAGGTGACGTATGGGGGAACGGCCAGGGGACTGAGGGTCCTGCCCGGGAAGCCAATGTAGCCTTACGGACGGGGTCGCGAGACTCCTGATCAGTGGCAGAAATAAGTAGGGTGAGGAGAACTAAAACTTTCCGAAAGCCTTTGCAAAACATGCACCGTGGACCAGCTACCCAAGCTACATCTCGTGATGTAATACAAAGTCCAAGGCGTAAGCGCATTTGCATCCATGGTTATGAAATGACGCAAGGATTCTGCTTTGATGCCGTGGAGATTCACTGAACATTCAATTGAAACACCTTCAAGACATTGTTTTTCTCGAGTGTGAGTAAACGCGGCACCCACCTTGCACACAGCTTTCTCATTTCGAAATTTCCAGATAATATACGATGTACCGCACTTTTTGAAATGCCTAAGTCTGCTAGCTCAAGCACTTTCAGTCGACGATCATTCAGTACCGCTTTGTAGATTTTCTTCACCATTTCTGGAGTCGTCACCTCATTTGGTCGACCACTGCAATGCTCGTCTTGATAGCAGGTACGGTCTCATTCAAATTCTGCTACCCAATATTTTACTATTGCAAAGGAAGAAGCAGACTAACCCAGAGTAGACTCCACTTCAGCTTTTATATTGCTTGGACTAGAATCCAGTTCAGCTTTTATATTGGTTGGACTCAGGCCTTTCAAATGAAAGTATAGTATCTGATAACGATGACCAATTTTCTCCATTTCCACAAATTCACTGAAAACGTTCACTGATGACTGCCAAACAAATACTGAACAACGCAGCGTCTTCAAACTTGAAACATATGCTTTATAGAGTGTGTACTTTCTATACAGTGATATTTTTCAAACAACCAGCGCCATCTCTAGGTCAGGCGGGGTACTTTTGGGACCACCCTGGTAGCTCTCATTAGTGTACGCCAATTTGGTCAAACAGACGATCATTTCGTCTCTTTTTGAATAATTAACTTTTTAGCTATGCTTTTCTCTGTTAGTTTTCTGTATTCCAGGGCATTATGAAGGATATTGAACCCCACCACACTCCAACGTCACACGCACAAAAACACTCGATATACTTTTTATTGTAATACTTTCACTAAATACAAATGATGCAAACTGAATAATTTGTTTTATTTTGAAACAGGATGTGCCCCCACGTGGACGAAACCTCGTCTGTGAACGGGATTTTGGAGGATTCAATATCCCTCTGGATGCAGAATACCGACATATTTGACGTTTCGTAGACTTGTTCATGCACTTACTAACTCTGCACCGAATTACTTAAGTACAAAATGCATAAAAATAATTCAATTCTGGGATGCAGTATCACTAACTCTTACACTGGCACACAAATTAACGAATATACACTGCTCTTCACTGAAAAAAGTTTGGCAATCCGAAACGTTTCGAAATCCAACAGAAATGAAAGAGTGTGAGCTTTTACGACCAGAGATAACTATGTGAAAGCTACTTTTCAGGTTTTTTGGCCGTGGTCTGTAGGTTGTAATGTAACCTTTTGACTACAACTGCGTAGACATTATCAGAGGCAATGAGGTGACGATCGAACAGTGAGAACAACTCGAGCATTTCGACCGTTACCTCGTCACATTCGATAATGTCTATCGCAGTAGTAGACGGAACGTTGAACATAAAACCTGCAGACCACGGCCAAACATTCGGAGAATAACTTTGACACACCGACAGAAATGGCTCCTCTCAATGAATAATCGATTATCGTTTACGATATATCCAATTCAGAAAATTTAATGTTTCAGAATCGATCAAAATTTCAGCAATTTTGGTATTTTCAAAACTAATCATAATCATAATCGAAATCAATATCATAATCATAATCGTAATCGTAATGTTGATCGTAATCATAATCTTTGAAATATTGAAAATATACGACTTGGTAGTTTCACAGTTATGGAAGGTCGTCAAAAACCTGTACAAAAAACTTTATTTTTTCTTCTCTGAAAAGGCGGTGGATTTCGAAAAAAAAGGGTTGTTTTTTGCACAAGTTTGTAACATCTCTTCCAATATCTTCTTGTAAGATACATTTCATACAAACTCGCTGAATTTTTTTGAAGAAGTTGTTTCTGGAAATTAAATAAAAAAAACACAATGTCAATAATCCTAATTGCATCAATCACTAGAAAGGAAAATAGAAGAACATTATGGGATTATGCAAAAAGTTGTAATGACTGACTCAACTGTAAAACTGTGAAGATGAAGATGTTGGTTGACTGGATATATACACACAACGATTCACATCAGATATAGATATTTGTACTAAGAACTTGTTGGTACCGAGAAAAGTGACGTCACTTCATTTGTATATATCTTGATTCCCTCGTATTGATATGAAATCTATGACCAACAGAAAATTGAAGAAACAACTTTTTCATTGAAATTCTAACATTTTGAAGAGCGTACATATACAATGCACAGACCCGATTTGAGTTAACAATTGTGTTTCTGATATATTCATAGCACAGTAGGTTGTAAAATTTTATAGTAAATAAAGTATTTTGAAGTGAATTCTGTGATATTTGTTGATGCCAGATGGAATGATTTGCATGTATAAACTGGAATGAGCATTATGATGACATTAATCGAAAATATCCCTAAAAATCATCAGTTTGGAAATTACTTTTAGTGTGTCTAAATTCGATCTCTGAAAATAAACAACAAGTTTATCTCTATGAAATATTATGTTCAGTTTCTAGAAAAACTGAAATAGCATAAAATATCGGAAAACTTCTAAAACACCAAGATGTCTACCACCTGAAAAAATTCATCATTGTTTCAAACCGACTATCTCTTTTAACCCACCTCGTATAGTGTCATCCCTAATGTAAGCACCATATGGGAAACTTATTTATTAAGGGTTTTTCGACAAAATTTTACTCCCCATAAAAGTTTGTGTATCCCTTAAAACTGAACATGCACCAACAAAATACAGTAAAACACACGTATTATACGAGGAGCCTTCAAATATTTGAATTTGAGACGAGAGCAAAGTACTCTTATTTTGAAGAATCTCGGAAAATGTTATTTGAAAAAGTTGAAGTCATGGTCATCTAAGCGAAGTATTATTTTTTTTACCCATTTTTTTTAATGGGGACTATGAAAAATTAAAACTTGCTAAAATGATAAAAAGACAGAATCCTGTATACATTATTGTTGCAATACTGCATAATTTTGAGTAAATTTCGGTGTTAACGAAAAATAAAAATAACTTTGCACCAAAAACTTTGAAAATTATTTTACTTTTTAAAAAAATTGACCGTGGTTAACACCATAGTTGTGTGATTTACAATATTGCAGACTTTTAAAATAAACCGTCATATACAGGATGGTGCATATCGTTTTAGCAAATTTTCATTTTTCGTAGTCCCTATTTAAAAAGAATGGGTAAAAAAATAATACTTCACTTAGATGGCCATTACTCCAAATCTAGATGTATTTTTCAATACTGAACAACTTTTTTGGATAACACTTTTCCGAGATTTTTCAAAATAAGAGTACTTCACTCTTGTCTCAAAATCAAATATTTGAAGGCTCCTCGTAAATTACGTGTGTTTTACTGTATTTCGTTGGTTCATGTTCAGTTTGGGGGGATGCACCAGCTTTTATCAAGAATAACTTGAAAAACCTTTAATAAATAAGTTTTCCATTTGTTGCATACTCTGGGGATGACACTGTATACAGTTGAAATCGAATAGGAGTTACTCATACTCTAGAATAAATAAACTGCTATTCATGTTTCTGGGTGGATATGGTTATATGAGACATACTTTTGGTTTACTGTTATGGGAAAATGAGCACATAATTGATTCCAATTCCCTTGCGGTTCAATGTCAATCAATCTATATGGGTTGATGTGATTTGAAATGACATTACGGAGAATTATCCGCAACAGACATAAATTACAAATGCAAAAAATGCTTCCTTAGTATTAGTTGAGGAAAGTGATATGGAACAACAAACGTTATAAATGAGAAACATTTTGTAGTAATTATCAACAATCATATATTTTAGGTATATTTTGCAACAAGTTTTGGTTATATTGATTACTTTCAAGTAATTTTTTTCAACTAAATAATGATAAAAGTTTCCGTATTTGGAATAGGCATTCTAAATATAGAATGCCACTATATCCTTAAATATTTGGAAGGATTCCACATAGTGAAATCGTATGTCGTATCGTATGTCATCCATATTTCGAACTTGGCGAATTTTACATCGTCACTTGGGCCTGCACCCGTACAAAATTCAACTGACCCAGGAACTGAAGGTGAACGACCATAGACAACGAGGTGTGTTCGCTGAATGGGTTCTGGAGCAGTTGATAACCGACCGTAATTTCCTTCGAAGAATCATCTTCAGCGATGGGACTTATTTCTGGATGAATGAGTATGTGAACAAACAGAATTGTAGAATTTAGGTTGTTGATAACCCATATGAGATCCAAGAACGTCCAATACATCCCGAATAAGTCACTATTTGATGTGGATTTTGGTCTGGCGGCATCACCGGTCCATGTTTCTTTGAGAACGACGTTGGACAGGCCATCACTGTCAACAGCGAGCACTATAAGTCGCTGATGACCAACTTCTGGCCAAAATTGGTCACCAACGACATGTTGTTTCAATAGAATGGCGCTACGTGGCATACAGCTCATGCTACATTGGATATTCTGCACGAGTGATTTGAGGGCATGGTCATCTCACGTGGAAGTGATGTGAACTGGTCACCAAGATAGTGCGATTTGACTCCGTTAGACTTTTTGATGTGTTCTTGAGGTCTCAAAGGGATTCGATTTTTATCTACTCAATCGTCGCAAAACGCCATCCTTTCATGGATCTCTTCAATCTTGGGAACAGAAAAAAGTCGCAGGGGGGAAGTCTGGTGAGTACGGTGGCTGAAGCATGATAACGGCGTTGTTTTCGATCAAAAAAAATTGAGAATAAGCAATGAAGAGTGAGCAGGTGCATTATCGTGGTGCAAAAGTTATTAATTTTTTATCCACAATACCGGACGATTTCTTCGTATCTGAAAGTCGCCGAACGAACAAAACACTTCTAACTTCGAAGCCTCCCACCAACAAACTGAACATGCTGAACAGCCGGAACTGTGAACATATGTTCGAGAAGAGTGAACCAACATAAAGAAAATAAAAATCGCTAATCGAATAAATGTAGCCAGCGACATTTCTACATTAACCTTATTTTTCAAACAGTCCATCTACTTGAATACCGTATGGGTTTCCATTAACCCTACATCGAACGATTTTTTATTTTGAAGTGAAAAATATTTTCAGATAGAAATCATAGATAATATTCAGGGAAAAGTAGTGAAGAAAAAATTCATATCATCTGAAACATATTTATTTATAGAAAAAATGTTTCGTATCGTATACGTTTCAAAGTGGTTTGTGGTGAAAAAAATTAAGTTGTATGGAATTTCATAAAACAATTATTGTTCTTATTCAAACACAAATTCAAACCACATTTTTGACATTTGATGAAGGTAAGGAACTTGCACATTAGTAATTTACACCTCTGTCAGTTTTCATCATAAATGGGCCAATGACCAGTTGAATCAAGTCTCACATCCTTTGGTGGTATATAAGCTGTGGTAGTGGAACGATGCAGCTATGTTCGCCCGAAAATCTGCCAGTTTCACGTGATAATTCATCATCTTCACCGTGTCTTCACCAACTTCAAAAGTTGTTGGAATATTCTGAATGTCAATATTCTCAATTTTATTAACATCATTCTCCCCCAAATCTGATGCAACATCATCTGAACCATCCTTGCTTGATCTATTCGCTGGCAGATGGCGCTATCCGTAACCTCCTTGATATAATTCGAACTCACTTTAGATGTATGCCTTCATTTGAAAAAAGGATTTTTTTTATTAACACGTTTTCATTAGCTTCACCGGTATGTATGTATGTTTGTTTGTTTGTCAGTTTGTTTGTAACTCCAGATGAATCTGCATTATTGCTTGATCATCTACTCGTGGGCAGATGAAGCTGTATATAACCTCCTGGATATATCGACATCATTGCTTGATCTATTCGCAGGCAGATGGCGCTGCATGTAACCTCCTTGATATATCGACATTATTGCTTAAATCTATTCGCAGGCAGATGGCGCTGTACGCAACCTCCTTGATATAATTCGAACTCACTTTACATGTATTTCTTCATTTGAAAAAAGTATTTTTATTTATTAATACGCGCGCCTGCTGTTTTGGGCTTGATAGTTGATTTTCAGGCTTCCTCTCCGGAATAGGTGAGTCGATGTTTATAATATGTAGCTGATATGATACGTGGCGTTTCATATCAATTGAAATATAAATTTGAAAAGGGCGTATCAGATTTGATCTATACGCGATCTAGGGCTGAGTATCGGCCAATTTCGTCATATAGAAAAAACTATAATTAAAATGACAGTGCCGAAATATTGGAATGAGTTAGTCAAAGAGCAGCGAATATCAAAAAAAGAAAAAAATGACGGGATATAATTCAAAAGCATAAGAAAGGAAATTTGTAAATCCTCTAAAAAAAACTCTTTGAAATATATGTTTTCGATAATCAGTTGTCACCCCCTCACAAATGACACTCCCCAAAAGTTGAAACTTGTATGACCTAAGGATTAAAGAGGTCTTATATTTTAACGTGCTCTCCCTAGCACGGAAACAAATTATTGCAACCTGAATAATGGCTTAAACAATGAGTGAAATGTGGTATTCTAATAATAATGGTTGAAATCGTGAACATGAAAGGCCCCAGTTCAATTTGAACAAAACCAATCTGTCCTACAGAATCTTTCAAATTTGCTTTTGATGTTTTTAGGAACGAGCTGCATCCCCACCGAGGAAAGTCCCTATTACTTGTGTCTTGGATGCCCAGCTGGATTCACGGGAAATGGTTCGAACTGCCATGACATAGATGAGGTAGGTAGGAATGTTGTTGCTCTTGGAAAGTTCTAATATGGAATGAGCAGTAGGTGGATGGATGTTGAGAAATGTATTCATTACATACCTGCTGGTCATTTATATTGTAGATTATCCAAATATGGGTGTCAGACAGTTTTTTTTTAATTTTATTTTCAATGACAAAAATTGTTCACCTATTCTCCTAGAAGTGACATTGTATTGTAATCGTTTCTTTAAAATGTACTTGTTTGACCAGAATCAGAATTCATCTAATTTAGTTTAAGCAAGGAATGCCCATGCGTCGAAGTAATATCGTCTTGTGATTGTTTTTTCAAAATTTACGTATTTCATCAGAATTGATCATTCGATAAAAATACATTATATAAAAGTCATGGTATATAGAGTCAATGGCGTCGCCAGCTTATGACTAAGGGGGGCAATGGGGCAATATTACGGAGGATAAACAATATGAACGCCTGGCAGAGTCGAAAGCATGAAGCGTTACATTTTGGAAGTCTTTGCCTCGATGACGATTATAATAAGAACGGTTTTGATACCAATGTATAAAACTTCACAAGCTCTCGACAGCACAATAACTAAATCAAACTTCAGAACACAGTAATAATTATTTATTTGAACAAAAATAATATTTGATTAAAACATAATCTGCGGGGATTTTTTGCAAAATTTTCAACTACTTTATAATTGAAATTATTTAGGTTTTTATTTATTATAGCTCTGTGTACACTCATCATGACCATTGAGGCGATCTTCTGCCATGGGCTTCTTAGTCATGTTTTCAGTCTTCTGAGGCTGGTAAAGGATCGCTCTACTGTACAGGTCATGCATGGTCAAAATTTTCAATGCTTTTTCCTTTTTCCGTTTCGGGAAAGAAGGAATTTGTTTCTTTTAGGACATCAAGAACTGTAAGATTTGGTAGATGAAGCCTATCGTGCCACAATTGCTGCCAAAGTTCGATTTCATTCTTTATGTTCAGTAAATCATAAAACTGGGCAATATAGATTCACAAGTTTGTTTTCAGTTGTCATCTTTTGCATCTGCGCCGGGTATAACTTAGATAATGCGAATGATGGCGAGGTTTCTTCAGCAAAACGTACTTCAAGGGAGGTGATAATTGAACCCAAGTATAGTATTACTGAAGACCTCTTCCAGTATTCTGAAGGGCTTTCTGCTGGATGATTGCTTCTATGACGTTGTTTTCCCGCAACTGCCCCGCTGCCCCCGTTGGCGACGCCCTTGTACAGAATTGTTCGATGTACTAGTGTAACTGATGAAGCTACCGTGCAGCGAAACATGTCTCGAATTATATAAATATTACCTTGGTTAGTTTTTCGAGTACATATGTGCTGCACTTTAAACAGTTGATGACCAACTTTGTAAGTTTATTTGTGATAACAACTAGTTAGAGATACTTTTTCCAATATCAATTACCTTTAAACGTGCTATGAATCGTACTTTGAGAGGTAAAACCTCGTTAATCCTCAGCTCGCTAAGGGTTGTCGTTAACGGAAAACGGATTTTTTAAACAGATTCAGAATGAATATGTTGATGTATTCTTTCATTTGAGAGATTTCAAGTCATTTTTTGGGGTTCCCAAACTGAACTGTAGGTAATGATTCGAAGAGAATCAAAAACCTTCGATTGCATGATGAAAACAAACTCTGGAGAAGACTCCACATTGGGAAGATCTATACAATTCGGGCATAACTTTTGAAGGTGACAGGGCATCAAAGACGGACAAAATTTTGTCCAACCCTAATATTTAGTCTTGTAGAAAATTCGAGAGACAACATTTTCATTTCATCCTCCAATAGATTGATGCCGTTACTACGTGGTAGGAAATCATCATGAAAAATGGGAAATAAAACTTCCAGGGATTCCAAATAATTGAGTTTCCAACCCTTGCTTGCATAGTGCAAAATTTCTGTATCGTTTAGATTCGGGAAAGCGAGGTTGCATTTCAAAGAATTGTTTGAGAAAATCTAATCGTTTATACCTAGTCTGAAGGACCTTTCATGTTTAGCATACCGTTTTGAGAAATTTCGGCCACATTGTCCAAAATAAACATTATTACACTCCGGACACTTGAGTTTATAACCTCCAGATTTCTCCATCTTGTCCACTATCTTTAGCATTAAATCCTGCACTTGCCTGTGTTTTTTTCACAAAACTGTGTTTGATCTGGGGGAATATTGATCTATATGTGAATTTGAGGCTTTGTTTTCTGACTAACTTCTGCGTTGAAATCATTCTTCTGTTCTAATCTGCATTGTTTTTTTTTTCCATACCACCAATTTTATTATTCAATGTTATTATCGAACATACAGATCAATTAACAGAATTTAAGAGACAAGAGACAAAAAATACACTTCAAAAGTGCTGTTTAGTTCTCTCCTGTTCATAAAAGAGGACATATGCCTCCTCACTAACAAGCGAATTAGGTGGAATTGAGCACACATGTCAATCGTTGGATTTATGCCACGTGCTACTGTAAGGGTGTCTGCAATATACTGTGTAATGCCCGTTGTAAGTCGTCCCACTGTGATTCGAAAGAGCATATAGATTATAACGACAAGAGGCCACATTGTCTGCTGCTTAATTGCTCATATCTAACCCTCCTAAAGAAAAGTCGATGACAACCTTCAATTTGTTTTAATTTGATTAATGTGTGTATAACTCGATTTTCTGAATATGTTGATATTAACATATTTTGGTTAAATAACAGAGACAATGGAGAATGTTCCTCCTGACGAAAATCAAGTAGTTTTCATAAAAGAGCTCTAAAACTACGCATTTTAAACTTATCATTTCAACCTTTTTCTTTAAAAAATTATTTAAATACTTAAAAAAGAGGAATGAAATAATGCATTCAACATTTGAAGGGATTCGTTTCTATTTCACCATTTGGCAA
>WOGO01006936.1:0-11452 GCA_015342085.1 Leptinotarsa defecta | reverse complement strand
CCTCTGGAGACACCCTACATTTTGTTTTATAAGAGAGAGGACATTGTTAGATCAAGATCTTCAGATGATGTGATGCTGCAGGTTTTTCCGGGTTTTCCTGCAGCTGAAAAAGCCATTGCGCCACTGGAATCAACGAAGTCGCCCCGGAGCGCCAATTAATTTTTGTTGTAGTTTTTATTTTATTTTTATCGTTGTTTCAATAAAATCTTATTCTATGCACAATCTTTCGGGAATAATCCTGCCATATTCATTGAATATTCATATATTCTATGAATATCTTGAAGGCATGTATATATTCCAAGAATATTCTATGAATATTTGGAATATATACGGTCGTTTTATGATATACCGGGAATATTCCATGAATATCTGATGCTGTGTGTGTTATTTTGCATTCTGCATTGTAAATAACATAGTACTGTGATCTGGAGGAAGATTAATAGTGCTTCAGCCGAATATTTCCATAACTATTATTTCCAAAATTTTAGACGAAATATCCCTCTTGGGTAGATAGCCACTACGAAAGTTAGGTCCCAGATTCGTCACCCGCAACCAAAAATCAGCCGGAAACGATATCCGTTTCACCATTTATGGATCACTACTTTCGTGACAGAACATTTTGAAAACAAATAGTTACAATATTTTTTTATTAACCCAAAAACCGGAAGAATGTTATAACTAACATAATTTTACGACCTTTATGAATCAAATCAAATTATCTTGATATGTGCCAACTGACTTGTATGGAACTTAAGTATATAAGTCCTAGTGTGAGTTCTACTAGCATATTAGATGGAAGAAAAATTATTGACATCTTCAGTATTCACTATCCCATCGTTGTTCGCTGACTGAAAGGGAAATAATTTTTAGGAGTCCAGTGGAACAATATTTTCAAACCAAACACTCCTGATGACTCTCTATCTCTTGGAGTGATAATGGTAATGATGGCTCTAGATTCTGTAATATACATGCTCGTGACGCTATATGTAGAAGCAGTTAATCCCGGCGAGTATGGAGTCGCCTTACCATGGTATTTTCCTTTCACCGCTTCGTATTGGTGTGGACAGAGGCATATTGGTAAATATAATATTAGAAATAGTCACTTTGTAATATCTGTGAAATCATGAACCTCCAAGATTTGAAATTACAGAGTACAAAACCGACAATTGAAATATGTTTGGTTATGAGGTAACTTTTTTGAGAAACAAAGAGGCCAATTTTCAAACAACTATAAGGAAAATTTGTTGCGCAACCAAATATTATCAAAATGAGAGTTGCTGTACCTTATTTACTATTAAACATTTTTATTTCTATGAAAATATTTCCAAAGCACTGTTTTACGTAGATTCCAATGTTGTGAAAGACTGAGTTTTTTGAATGAGATATCAATAGTTATTGATGGAAAACAATCACCTTTCCAAAACTGTAGCACATGTGATATTTTGCTTGAGATATCTTTTATTTACAGAGCTTTTAGGTTCTTTCCATGTATACTTTGACACGCACACTTTGATCAAGTAGGTTTTGGACGATGCAGCGATTAAAAAAAATGCAAATATTTACTGATAGCTGTCAAATTTCTTCAGTTAGTGGTTTTTGTTCAACTTCTAAACACATTCGACATGAAGTATGAGAATTATGGTAAATGGAATATGATGGTCTCTTTTATACAAACCGACAAAAATGCAAAAGCAGCGCAAGCAATTTGTCAAAAAAAGTTGCACATGAATGTTGGACATCCCTAACATGAAAAAACGATTTTTTTGTACCACGTATTGCTTCAGTGATGCCCATACTAATTCGATGGGATTCAAATATGGGTGTTAGGGAGGTAATCGTAAGACAATATGGCCAAGTTGAGTTGAAATTTCATCTACAAATCAGGTTCCAACATATTTGTGTCAAAATAAATATTTTTCAATCTTAACCATTCTATGATCTCTTGTTTTCTACTGTTAGAAGTCGGTGCTTTATCTTTCTGAACATTGTGATAAAGAGCATTATCAATATCCACCACTGAATTTGGGGGTAGGTTAGGAATTAATTTTTCCACCAACCATTTTTTATAATTGGTAAAATTCATTTCGTGAAGGTAGTCTCCGGTATTTGAATTTGGCATAAAAATCAGTTGAGCATTCTGAAAGAAGTCCTTCTCGCTGCCAGCATGAACTATAATTAATGGCTGTCATTTTAAAACGGGCCTAGCTAGTCCTTCATTGGAATTGTCGTTCCAACAAGTAGCAACTGTATGCAAAGCATGAATGTATGTTTCATCCATATATACAATCGTTTTGTTCAATTGTCTGTACGATTTCATGACACGTAAAAAAGATATTCTCAATTGACGAATATCATGTCTCTCCTTTAACATTTTTCTATTTCTTTTCATTTTTCTACAGCGGAATCTTCTCTCCCTGTGTATCCAGTTCCTTTGATTTTTTTAAAAATAATCGGCATTGTAAGCACAATTTTCTATATTGTATAACTATTTACAATAATTCTACGTAACATACTTTCATCTGTGTTGTCTAACAAAACGGTTTAAGGCTTTTACCTATTTTTCGTTTTAGTTGGCGATTTAAAAGAAGAACTTAAACCTCGTTCTATATCCCTTTGTTCTGTAACATTTCTTCAACTTCTGAAACACCTGTTGCAGAAATCACTCTTTCGTACAACTTTTCTAATGGAATGTTAAGTATACCCGACGTCTTTTCTTTCTCCATATATTTGAATATATCAAATAACAATTTCATGAGTTTGACTATTTGAAATATGTTTATGCAATTTACTTTTGCACTCCATCACAAAGTTAATACGGTCCTGACTTTAAATGTTTATGGCTCGAATAATATAACAGACTGATAACAGATTTCTACTCATCTTCTGCATATCTTGAATGAAGAACTACCTATTGAAAATTGAATTCAAAATTACCGGTAACTCTATGGATTTTGTTATCTCCACTTTTTTGCTATGTCATGCAAACATCCCAAATTTTCAATTCTATTTCTAGTTCATTTTTCTACTCCTGCATTTCGAATTTATTAAAATTCGCAGCAACAAAACTACTAAGCTTAAACACTTATCGAAGAATAGGTTCTACAATCACAAAATTCAATTAACTGATAACAATTCTTTTTCAGGTGTCGAGGACAATAATGATGGATATCCAAGTAATGAAGGCGAATTTTTCGAAGATGAACCAAGAAATCTCAAACCTGGTATTCAGATAAAAAACCTTTGCAAAGTTTTTGGAAATAAAATGGCCGTTAGAAATTTTTCACTCAACATGTATAAGGATCAAATCACTGTTCTGCTTGGTCATAACGGAGCAGGAAAAACCACAACAATGTCAATGTTAACAGGTAAAGACTCCACACTAATTATTATACTTCTCTTATAAATGGATTCATTTTGACAAATGAATAATATTCATTTTCTATGTATTTCTTCAAAATAAAGCATCTATATCCATGAACAATTCAATTTGAATGTAAACATGAATGTTAACATGTAACTGGTACGTGACATGGGGGCTCAGGGTTGGAACCCTAAGAATATCCGAAGGGTGAGGCGGAGTCACAAGGCGGCCCACGCTATTTGAATCTCTCCGATACTTATTCCATCCTTCTCTGCATCGATTACGTCACACGTTTCTCTTTTACACTCACTAAAGCCTCCCTGTGACACACTTACCAATGACACGCGACCTTGGAGTTAACTCGTACATACATTGTTCATCTACTGTCAAAAAGTAGGTCAAGTTCGATCAAATGTCAAAGTTTTGCTCACTGTTTTCTTCGATTACCGTGGCGTAGTGTATCAGAAGCTCTTGCTACATGGTCATATGGTCTCAAAGTGAGCGCCGCTCTCAAGAAGCAATATGCAACCCGCAACCGTCATTGATTGTTCGTAATTTTTTGGCCAATAACCACACCGAAATCATGCATCTGCCATAATATCTACCAGATTTGGTCCCTTGCGATTTCTTTTTGCTCTCAAGTGTGGAAGGACGGCGTTTTGCGACGATTGACAGGATAAAAACCGAATCACTGAGCGAGCTCAAGTGTATATCAGAAATACTTCGTGAATTGGAAAAAAACGTTGGCACAAGTGTATTATACCTGACGGGAAATTCGTCAAAAGAAAATTTGAGAAAAATTAAAGTTCACCCTATTTTTTGAACTGGCCTTGTACTGGGGGATAACAGCATCACCTCATTGTTGAGAGGTTACCTAATTCATAAATTTCGGCGGTAATATTAGATACTCTTTCTTGAACTAGCTCTATTACCTTCTTATCAAATTTTGGAAAATTATTTTTACACCTGATGCTCTGTTTCAATTTTTCCCAAATCAACTCGATGTTCATACTTTTCAACAATACTGTCATGGGCATACACGTTTTCAAACGTTTTTGTCTGTAAAACTTCAAGTAGTTGGTTTGTAGTATAGTTATCTTCAAAATACGAATTGTTATTCATTAAAAAACTTTGTACTTCTTCTTTCCTCGAATTTTTTTTCGGTACTTTGATGAGCTGTCGTGGATGATAGAAAGCGTTGTCAAGAACAATTCGCATCCAAATTTGGGATCGATGTGTTTCCAAACCATTCTTCAAAAATATTAGGTTCCATGTTCTTATGAGAGTCAACATTGTAAGCAACATAATTTCAAAGGATAAGGAACCCATCCTTTACTTCCTCCGCAATGCACAATGATTGGTCGCGATCCTTTGTTTGCAGGCATGTTGGGCGTACCCATTCTCGAACCATCAGTCCACTATTTCGTAACTTTGTCGTGAGTGTCACACCAAGTTTCGTCCAAATAGAAAATTTGCCGTTGTTCTTGTCTATATTTAGTTATTTGTTCTAAGTATTTGTTACGCAATTCCACTATCCTTCTGCTTTCCATAACTACTTGCCGTTTGTTTATCATTTTGAATTTGAATACTAGTTTCTGACTATTTTACGTACAGTTGAGAAAGGAATTTTGGTCAAATCTAATGTTGCTTGTAATAGTTTGTTTCCCTCGAAACCAAACTTGAGATGTAGATTCTTATATACATTGAAACATACTCTCTCTGTTTCAATATTCAAATGCATCCGAATTTTATTTACTGATATCTCTTTTTCGCATTGTTCACCATCGCCATTGGAATCACTACACAGGAAAAAGTCTGCGTTGTTATCACACTCATTATTACTATTAGTACTTGTACAGTACAGATAACAAACATTTTAAGTAATTATAACTACACTAATCTCGAATTTCAACACTCAAATCGCAATCAGTTCCTGAACTGAACATTGACGATACAACGGCGATACTCATCCCTACATTCTATTCGTCATCGTAACTTGACTTCAAATTTTATTTCATGACTCTTCAGCCAATCATAAAACTCGGTTAGTAAAAATCATCCAATACTAGTCCATGTGGACTAGTTGGCAGCACCATTATTTGTCTGTATTGTTTTTTTGGCCTTTGAGATGCCGATAGCTTCAACTATTCACAATACAGGATACTTCGACTATAACATTTAGTAACGATATAACCACATATGCCCTCTAAACTCTCAATTTTAGATTACTTAACATCTGTCTGTCTGTTTGAAATCTGTTTTTCCATCATTCAGCTGTCGCATCCATACGAACGACAACTCTCAGAAGTTGAGAAACTTGTGCGAGCTAGGGACTAACGAGGTCTTACTTTTTAACGTGTGATTCCTACCACATCATTGAAGTGACTTACGTGAAATTAGAAAATATCAAAATATTGAACAATCACAACTCAATGTTTGTACATAGTAGAATTTGGGATCTGCTTGCTGAAAAACTTCTACTTTCCTGAATGAATCTGCTATAAGATCCAATAGACATAAGCGAAAGTTTTCTCAGACGCTTTTCGTTCGACCAGCAGGGGCAGGAATCAATCAAGTGATCACCTACACCAGTTTCAGAATGTTAGGTTAGGTTAGGTTGTCCAAAGTGAGAGGGTCTATTCGACCCTACACCGCAACCCGCAAGGGTTTATTGTAACTTACACCTATTCACACTCGACTAAATAAACCCAGCTTCCTAATGAAGCCGATTAGTTTGTGTGGTGAGTGGTCTTTCAGGTCAGATGGTAAGAGTACGGCTCTGCCGAACTCTATAAACCTAATTCGGTCCCCAGCGGGGCAGGCACAAAGTATACGCCCCGCTGTTTCATCCTTAATGAGGTAGCCGGATTACCACCTTGATACCCGCGACAACCTTTCCATAAGAGGGTGTTTGCACGTCAGCTAGACCTTATGATGCCTTAAATTCAACCGTGCAGGGCTTTTTTGCCTCTGGTTTTGGTGAATCATCACTTGAGCGCAAACGTTTGCTAATCTGCTCATGGGGGGTTTGTTCTTCCACCTGAGACAGATTATGCGTACGCCGCTCAAGAATTTGGTGCAAGGCGGTTTCATAAGGTACCCCGCTCTTGAGGAAACGACTCAGCCGTTTCCTGACTGCACCACCATACCTTTTTTTTTAGGTTCAGTTATTGGATCAGGAGTTGGAGTGTTGAGAGGCTCTCACTGCTGATCTAAATTTACAGGGAGGTCAGTTGGAGTCGTATGCTCAACATCCATCACATTTGTAGACTCAGCGTCAGAAATAATTTTTGAGTTTACTCTGTCCATAAAAGCCCACGAGTAGCTAGGAAAAGAAGGTCAATCACGGCAGAGCCCCGCTACGACGAGAGGGCGCCCGATATCTCGAAGGTTCCGTAGAGACAGCTGATAGGCTCAGTGTCATTCATCCTTTCGGCACGGATACACCCACATCAAGATTAAGCCATCATTGGGATGCCATTCAGTCAGGAAATAACAGAACCACAAGTGATTCTGTCATTCCCGTATCCAGCGGGGCTACGTTGAAGGAGGCATCCGATGGCCGGTTTGCTTAACCCCCACATCCCAAGCCAATGCAATCGCCAAAAACAGCATGCAAAGTGGTTCAGGCGGTGAAAGATGAACCAGGATAGCTAACCCACCTTTCAGAATGTTACTTCCCATCAGAACAGATCCTGTTTGGTACACGACTTATGCAATCGATACTTTGCCGCATAAATGAAACCTTCATTATTACTGTATCATAGTTGAAAACGTTTCTGTTTCAGACGAAGTTTTGGTATATGTGATTGAGTGTCGATGAAATGAGTAGAAAACTAGACATCACGGATATATAATATCAACAACAGGTGATGCCGTGATTGATATCTGCAAGGTTCTTCTGTCGAAAATTTGTACAAGTATCTTTCAAATAAAATTCAATGTTTTCTTCTTATGTCTTCTAAATGGTGAATGCTTCAAATTTTGTTTAAAAATATTTAAATATCTAGTTTTCTAGTACTTATGTATCTCTCATCGACACAGTCATCGCATCGATTCAATTTTTTCATTAAATTCTGCCACTAGAGGAAATTTCAAATGAAAATAAATATTTTTCAGGAATGATAACACCTACCAGTGGAAATGGAAGAATCAACGGCTGTGACATTAGAACTAATATGGATGGAGTGAGAAGTAGCCTAGGACTCTGTCCTCAACACAATATCATTTTTGATGATTTGACAGTATCAGAACACCTCTACTTCTTCAGTAAACTGAAAGGCCTATCAGGACAACAAGTCCAACAAGACATTGATAAGTACATCAACCTCCTAGAACTGGAACCAAAGGTATGCTGATGTTGTCCCTGTTAACAGTGATATTTCGTGAACTGGGTGAGCAGTGAGTTCATGGATCATTTGTCATGAGGAGACTAGCTGATTCTGAATTGCATACATTTTTTCCTAATACCGAAATCCCGATGAGGAAGTTTGGTCTTCAGTTCTTCCGCCTTTTTCAAATGCAATCACTCTCACTCGTAACTGAAAACTATAGTCATTCTTGCATTTGCCCTGAACTAGTATGACTGAGTCATCAGCTGACTAAGTACTTTGCATTCTTCATGATCCTATTCGCTCGGTGTATTCGAAAAGGTGAAATGTTTCCTCATGCGTGCTGGATCTCTATTCCACGAAGAGATATATCTGTTGGATCTCTGTTCAACAGAGGAATAATGTTCTATGAACGTAAAAGTACTTACTCCTTGTGTGCTATCTTGGTCTGTAAAATCCTTTATCTCAAAGCCTATCTGGTCCAGACTAATATCCAGATATTCCTTGTTGGCTTCCCAGTTTATCTTTTGGGAGTTTTGATCTAGGTATGATGCCCATCAATTTCAACCAAATGAGCTGTGATCCATCTGCTCTGCAAGCCCTTAGTAACGTTTTCATTTCTTTGGTTGGTAGTAGTTTTTTGTAGACCTCTCTGGTCATGATTCACTTCTGTAAACTTAGGGTTCTTGTATGACTTTCGCAATCACTGCCAAACTCTCCTTATTGACGTAAATTTGGTTGTAATATTCTCAGCTTCATTGCTTGAATTGAGGACCTTCAGGACCCCGGACAAGTCGTGTCCAGCTTATAGTAGGAATCGAAAATATTCCCCTTCAAAGCCCTGGAGGATAATTCCTCTATGGAGAAGACCAGGTTTCGACCTTCAGTGAATGATGAAGCTACGGTGTAGCAAACCGTGTTTTGAATCATAGATTGAATTTATTTTGGTATTTTTTGCTAGGTAGAAGTAAAATTATTTCAATTGTGGGTCTTTAGTTCGACAGTAGTATTTATTGATTAGTGGTGCATAATTTTAAAAGGAAGTGATGTAGAGGATCATCAGATATCTTCAGTTTGAATATATTTATTCGAGTTTTCAGAGAGAAAATAAATTAGTATTTTCATAGAAATTGTTTAATTGGCAAAATCAAAACAAATACAATGTTAAAAAATATATGTGAAACCTTCCTCTCTACTTGTATGTTCAGTACTTCATCTGATACATCCCTATATTTCACAAAACAATCAGAATAATGTGCTGGAAGACACCGTCGCGTTTCACCCCACTTTTTCGAAACCCTGACGTCTACGCCAAAATTTAGCTGTCGTCCAAAATTCCCTCGAATTTGAAAGGGGTATATTTTTAGGAGAGAAAAGTTTTGGATTTCAACTCGACCCTCAAGACCTTCTGGTCCTAAACGCCAACCCTACCAGAACACAATTCTTTACTAATACTAACGATCCCCCATTTATCGCTGTCACCACTGTCTCGCGATCCAAAATTCGAAGATCTTCTCAAAATTCAATTTTAGTATCGTTACCTGTTTATTAAAATACTTTTTATGCATGCATGTATTTCCATGTATTGAGTCTAGTTTGAAATACTCCATTTCCTGAATATTTTTTCAGAGGAACCAAAAATCCTCGTCATTATCTGGAGGCATGAAGAGAAAATTGTGCGTGGCTATGGCACTTTGTGGTAATTCTAAAGTGATAATGTTGGACGAACCTACTGCTGGTATGGATCCTTCTGCCAGAAGAGCTTTATGGAACTTATTGCAGAGTCAAAAGGAGGGTGAGAATTCTAAATTTATGATACGCCATTATTTCAATTTGCAAGGACATACGAACATAATTTTAGTATTGAAATTTGAAATTTAATAGTGAAACGGAATTTAATTCAACTTTCATTCAATAAACTATACAGGCCAACACTGTAGTCCCAGTTCTGAAATACCGGGCAGGCGGTCCTCGATTGAAGACAAAATGTTTGAAATAAAAATAACCTTTCTCGATTACATATCATTTTGTATTTATGATGCACTGTTTGGAACGTTTGGTGTGGTAATGTAGTTCATTAGGTTAAGAATGAACGAAATCTCGACTTTCAGAAAGGACAAAAACTAAGATAAGTACATCTCAGTTCCATACCACCAATATACGAGGAACTTTGGAAATATTTTCAAGGAACTAGATATGAAGGTCGTTTTTAAAACGAGTCATACACTACAGAGCCTTTTGGGAAGTCCAAAAGACAAAGTCGAGAATTCGGAAAAGTCTGGAATTTACGAAATTGAATGTAAGGACTGCGATGCAGAATATTATGGACAGACAAAAAGATCTATTAAAGTAAGATATAAGGAACACATAGCACACTTAAAATATGGAAGACCTGAAAAGTCAGCAGTCGCCCATCATATTTTGCAACAAAACCATTCCATAGACTTCAGTTCACTAAGAATAGTTAGACAAGTTAACAACAACAGGCAACTAGATGCCTTTGAGAGTGTGGAAATAAGTAAACACAATAATATTATGAATAACGATGACGGACCTTTACCAAATAGCATAATATATAGCTTGTTAAAATAATATTGTTGGGTTTACTGATTACTACATAAGGACACATTGCAAAAATGAATTTAGATAGGCAATATTGTGAAATTGATTGTATATAGCTGAAAATTGTTTTATTAACAGCTATAACAGTTAAACATATATTGTGAAATAATAGATAAGGCAAATTATTTTATCTAAACTTTAGAATCAATCAGCCGTATACTGTTTAGAAAAATGACCATTGATATTTTCCGATTCCGGAAAAGGAGCCCGAAAATCAGTTACCAAGCACAAGACAGCAGGTGCGCAAAGGAGGGTTACAAATAAGGCAGCAGGTGCGCGTGTTAATAAAAAAAGTACTTTTTTCGTATGAAGAATTATATGTCAAGTGAGTTCGAATTATATCAAGGAGGTTACGTACAGCGCCATCTGCCCGCGAATGGATCAAGCAATAATGTCAAATACAGATCCCGAGCGTGAGAGTTACAAACAAACATACATACGTACATACAGGTGAAGCTGATAAAAGCGTGTTAATAATTAATAATAAACAAAGCTGAATCAATAGAAAATCTGCTGAAGTGCAATAAATGGCAAACTGGTTTATATTACGCGGTAACTTTTCGGGGTGAACTATTCAGTTTGCCCTTTATTACACTTCGGCAGATTCTCTATTGATACAGCTTTGTTTATTCATAAGATTGTGGAAGGTTATATACCCAAAAAACAATAAGAAGTATTGAGTCCTCGACAAAAAATATCTTTCAAAGAATATTTACGAATTGGGTACTACTATGAAATTACTACTATGAATTAGATCGTTCATCATCAAGAACAATGTCGTGAGGATGTTGAGAGATACCGAACGTTATTCTTTCCTTGTATCGTATTACCGACAAAAGAACTAGGAGCATAAAAGAGTTCTATATGTTTTATGATCGATTACTGAAACCTGATACCTCGATGGATTTTTAGCTTTAGAAATATTTTTAAGTTCTAATATATTAGGGGAACTATATATTATACCACCCTAGTCGTAAACCACTGCAATGGTGGGAATTAGGGTTTTCACAATATGTGATGAAATCGGCCGATACTTGATGAAAATCCATAACGTATTCAAGAAACAATTCACTAATTCACTTATGAGATTTTTACTACATACAGTGTATGATTTCTACAATATTGAATTTTAACGAAA
>WOGO01006935.1:0-11456 GCA_015342085.1 Leptinotarsa defecta | reverse complement strand
CGCGATATGATAATTCCATTCCATTCCATTTATTGAATGAGGAAAATAATACTTCTTTCAAATGATAGCTTTCAAAACGTGTCACAGAACATTTGCCAGAAGGAATGATTCACGAAGTGAATTCATTCAAGGCCAAATTCATATTTTCATATATGGGTCGTAGTTCTCAGGATTACCCCGGTGTCATAATCGGCTCACTGATCAAATTCGATATTTTGGATATATTGCACCTTCCAAAACCTTCGCGGAGGCCACTGTGAGACACCTTAAGGTTGCCAAAGAGAGTGTGTGTTCGGCGAGTCTTGGCCTACGCCTGCCAATATAAAGGAGATGTCTCCTAGTGACCTGTTCAGGATGGACAATGACCTTGAAGGACAACTCCTCGGGAGGATGTACAATGGGTCACATGTGGCCTAAGTGCTGTGGGTTTACACTCATCCTCCCTACTCTACAGATACAGAGATACAGATACATTATATATTCTCATAGGGTATAATAATAGCATGCTATGAAATAACTATGAAATTACAAATAAATAAATTCAGTTCTCAAGATATACGAATAAGTGTACCCGACCTGAAAAAAAAAAACATCACTTTTTCATTAAACAAATTCATTAGATAGTTAAGTTGAGATATTTTTGAACTAGTCAATCATTCTGAGTTCTGTCATTGCCTTATAACGTTTTTGTTAATTGATTTCGTGGGTTCGATAAATATCAATGAAAATTTGATCAATCACTGATCAAAGCTGAATATACTGTGATATATGATAGCTTCATTTGATTTTGTTGTTCAATCCCATTCAAAGTTTCTGTTGTTCCGTCCTCTTTTCATGTTATGAAATATGTTACTCGATTTTTTTTTCTCAACAAGTTTATTATATCACTTGAGTTATCTATACTACTTGTCATCTGAATTGAAGGGAATAAATATACGTTCCCCAATTATTCTGTTGCCGAAATTTTTCTCAAGATGCTGAATTTCATGATAGAAATCAGCTTCACCAATGTCGTTTCGATCGACCGGGGTCTGTATATTTGAAAGATAATTATATGCATATGTAGTTTGGTTTCATGATTGTTTTTGGGGCTTTTTTAAACTTCATTTATAAAAAGTGGTATATGCAGGAAACCAGATAAAGAATATTATTGGAAAGTGAAATATTTCTCTTTTGTTTATTTAAGCTCAAAAGGAGGCTTTTGAAAACAATAGACATGCTACCATGGATAACTTCTGACCGACAATTTCATAAAACAAAAGCAATTTTAGCCATTACACTCTACCTGAAATTTAAGAATAGTGCTATGATATAATATTATTCAGGAATATTCTGTCTGAATAAAAAAAAAGGAATGAATTCTTTTCATATTTTCTGTCCTACATCTTAGAACTATTTGTGAACCGAGGCCACTAGCCAAGAATAATTATGAAATTGTAATTAGAAGTGTCTTGGATATGAACTGAACAATGATACAGCGCCTTCCTTTCCCAATTTCAAGTGTCTATTTATTCTGCGTCTGTTTTCATTTCCACAATACTCTGAAAACGAATACTGTTGGTTTATTAAGATGAATACGTTTTCTCCTCGAGCAAGAAAGACTTATGTGAGAGGTTATAAGTTGAGTTATTTACATCGTTGTTTGCTTGCTCCATTTGTGAGAATGCGTTTGTCTAAATTTAGGTTTGAAAAGGTCCGTTAATACTTTAGTATGGTCTACTGCGCTAGGCATGAGCGATTTGAGGGTTCGATGGTAATAAAGGAGAAACATTTTCAAGAAAAACGAATGACGGTCAGGCGTTCATTGAAATTTATCTATTCATTTGATTGTTACTGACTGCAATCGCTGGTGTTTTCAGAAAATCAATTATTAGTGAATGAGGTTATCCTCTAACGAAAGTCTCTGGATACTATGTTGTTCCATTCCATGTTGGATCCAGAGCTCTTTATACTCAGAACTCTAAATGATAGAAATATAAAATGAATATTATTATTGATCTGTTCAAAAAAACTACTGAGGATTATTTGTGTTTGTGATTGATGTCGCAAATATTTTGCATCTGAAAAAAGTGGAGTCTGCTTAGTAGTTCTCATAAATATCATAAATATCTCAGAGATAATTTGCTGCAGCTGCTGTTACTATCACCTTTTGATGACATTTTGTTTTTTCAGGATTTTAATGACAAGGTTAAATATTATAGTGATTTGATGCTTTTCATATTTGAAACTGTTGCGCCAGTAAAAAAAGTGAACAACCGTGGCTCTCTGATAATGTGAAACTTATAATAGGTCTAAGGGATAAAGCTCTTAAAAAATTCAAAAAAACTAAGAACGTTACTGACTGGAACTACTATAAAATGCTAAAAAACCAAACCAATATCATGATAAGAAATGAAATAAAAAATATCTCAATCAGGTTATGAGTGGTAACTTTTAACCTGATTAAATGTGTTATGGTGTAAACTCAAAACTCTTAACATATATTCTCGTAAAAAATAACTTGCCAGAAAGACTTAATGATCCTATTGAAATCAATAAATGTTTTTTGAGTAATTCCGACCAACATTTTGTACCTAGTAATGAGTTATTGAATTATTATAACAGTAATTCAAAAAATAATATATCTACTGACAAATTCCGCTTTGAGCCGGTAACAAACAATATTGTTTACAAGTGTATTTTACAAATAAAAATAAGAGCCATAAGTTCAGATGAAATTATTATAGATATGCTACTTCTTTGCTACTCTATAATAATACCATATCCCACTAATATAATAATTTCATGTTTGCAAAATAGTAAATTTCCTGAAATATGGAAGATTTCTAAAATATTGGCTCTTCCTAAAATGTCTAATCCAAATATTCTTAACGATCTGCACCATATTAGTCTGCTACCTACTTGTTCCAAAGGTATTGGAAATAATAATGAGTTTTCAAATCAAATGCTTTTTAAATTCCTTTAATATTTCACCAATCAACCAGTCAGGATAGCGTAAAGACCACAGCTGTACAACTGCTCTCTCGATAATAACTGACGATATTTTCGAAGCTGCTGACAAAGGTAACACGACTGTTTTGATACTTATAGACTTCTCCAAAACTTTTGATACTATTAGTTATCCAATTTTATTTGCAATATTGAACTCCATCGGGTTCTCTGAACCTGCTATAAATTTAATTGAAAGCTATTTTGAAGATCGTTCACAGTTTGTAGAAACTTCGAAGGGAAAATCAAGCAGTGAATTTTTCAAATTTGGGGTGCCTCAGGGATCTATACTTGAACCCTTATTATTTTGCATATACACTTGTAATCTAGTTTCTATTTTAAGACATTGTAATTCACATATGTATGCGGATGACGCTCAACTATATCTCGTCTTATTTCAGTATCTGAAGCTCATAACCTAAAAATCAATTCGAACAAAACTAATCTGCTTGTTTTTGGTGCTAATCGTAGCTTGGTGGAAAGACATATTGATATTGTTATTGGTTATACAGTAATATGCCCCACGAACGTGGCAATAAATTCCGGTATCGAAATGAACGTGAATTTAAGGTTTACAAAACATGTCGCAAAATGTGTTCAAAGAAGTTACATGAGTTTGAAAATGCTTCATCCTCATCGTCATTTATTATCAACAAGTTTGAAAATGAAATTAGCAAATGCCCTTGTGTTGAGTCATTTTGCATATTGTGATGTTATGTATGGTTCATGCCTTGATAAAAAACAAATTTTAACAATTGAGAGAGTTCAAGAATCATGTCTCAGGTATACATATGGTATTAGAAAATATGACAGATTCCCATATAAACTTAATGAAACCAATTGGTTAACTATGGAAAATAGACGTGTTTTACACTCGGCTACCCTCTTTCATGAAATATTGATTAACAAATGTCCATCATATTCGTATATCAAAATAAGATTTCGTAGCGATGTACGCACTTTGAATTTGAGGGTTACTTTCTCCTCCGCCCCATCGAACCACTCTTTATCAACGATCCTTCAGTTATAATATATATAGTTTGTATAATAATATTCCACGAAAATATAAAGTTAGTAAAGTTTCTTCATTTAAGTGCTGTTACAAAAAATATCCCGTCGCTGCTCAATCAGAAAGCCATTGATTTCATAGATTTTATACTTCTGAAAATTTTTCAGTAAACATTCAACATGTTTTCTCTCTCTCTCTCCTTTCTCCTTCCTCTTTTTTTCCTCTTCTTTTTTCTTTGTTTTCATCTCTTGTTTAGTTTTCTCTTCTTCAAGGCTAGAACTAAGATCAACAGAACCCTTCAGGTACATGTACGGTAGTTTTTTTATTATTTTTATATTTTCATATGAATATTCCTTGTATTTATATGTAATAAGGAACTACAAATAAATATCATTATTATTATTATTAAGTCTCCGGAGTGTCTTTATGTAGGACAGTGTGTTCGCAATTTCTCAAAACAGAATGCTGAACAGTCCTTCAGACTAGATAAAAATGTTTTGACGTTATCAAACCATTCTTTGGAATGCAACCACAATTTTATAAATCTGTACGATACGGAAATTTTGCACTTTACAGGCAAGGGTTGGAAACTCAATTATTTGAAATCCCTAGAAATTCATAAGCATAAGCATTGGGGATGTAATCTGCTGAATGATCAAATCGATCTAGTTTACTCACTAGTTTTCAAATTGGCGTATCCACATTGTCACACGTGAACAAATTTCAGGTACTTAATTGAGTTAAAGACCGCTATTTGTCGGTTGGTAGCCGGGCGGTTCGACGTGGGTGCTTTGTTCACTCAGACAATCGGCCGATGTATGAATCGATGGTTCAAGCCCCAGGCTGAACGCTTGCTATCGTCCATCCCGTGTTAGGAATCACACGTTGAAAGGTAAAACCTCGTTAGTCCTTAACTCGCACAAGTTTCGACTTCGGAGGCTAACGGAAGAAACATACTTTAAACAACATATTTTAAACATTTCAAACATATTATTACCTACAGTAGACATAATGGCTGACATTATGATTTATTTTCCTTCCTTCAGAAAAAAAGTTTTATCACTTGAATCAAAAACAGTCCTTTTCTTAAGAACATAATACATGGAAATTCTACTTTTTTCTTGTTATTTTCCTCCTTGAATTTGTCGTTCATGAAACTTCTTGTGATGATCAGTAGAGATAAAATCAATTGGAAATTTACAAATTTTTAAATATACCAAAACACATAAATTACCCTAATCAAAAAAATACTTTTGATTTATATAGAAGAATAAGTATCAACCGGTTCATAGAGAAAATAATTCTGAATAACAATAGTATAGAAAACTAATATGATATTGTGATGATAATTTTGGAATATAATTTTTGAATCATTATTCACAATCATAGTTCAAAATAGTTTCATTCCAAATTTGTACTAATCTGAAAATCGAAACTATTTTGACCACTTATTGAACAGAAACTATCAATTTTTATTGGTTTCATAAACTTTAGAACGACCCAGATACAACGAAATCATCGAGAATATATCAAAACCAGTTCAGAGCTGATGTCTCATCAAATTCATATGTCAGGGATTCTTGAAATGTAGATATAATAAAATATATGCTGATTTCCCATTAAAATCGTAATACTGAATTCAAAACCACAGAACGTTTTCGTATTTGAATATTTCATGAAGCAAATTTGTGAGTGGAGGGGTTAAATTAAAATTTTTGATTATTCGATATAAAGGGAAGACAAACTCGAATTATCAATAGAAGATTTGGAAGTGGCAAACTAGTGTGTTCAAATTTTTTTTTGTCATGATGAAATTTCTGGTAAGTGATTTACATTCGAATGATATATATATATATATAACTAGACGAAAAATATTCATCAAATTGCCACATTCAGTTATTTATGTAACTTATTCTCATTATTTGAGGAAAAAACGCATACCCCATGAATAATTATTCAATTATTATTCACTCCTGAAATTTTTATTTCATTTTCAATATATCATAATTTCAACTAATTGAGACCCGCAAATTCCTTCCACATTTTTAGTTAATCGTAACCGACAGTAAACGTGTATGAAATCAAAATTCAACAATTTCATCTACGTTCAATACTCTATAAAATTATTAAAATTATAATTGAGAATAATTTCTCAGTCTGGGTTTCTACTTACCTATTTCTTAGTCAATCATTTTGAAAGTCATGGGATATGACAAAAAATAATGTTTATTGAGAAATAGTAAATGACAAAGTTTCCAACGACAACCGAAATGTATTTCCTGAAAATGTGAGTTGAAAATAAGTTAATTTACCTCTTTAGTGAGTTATAAAACGAATAACATATGTTTCAGAATAATTCAGCATATTTCACTGATGTGAATTCATGATAAATGAAATTGAAATCCGTTGTGAAAATATAAAAACAAGCATGAATGTAAAAGAAAAAATCAACAATACAAGAAAATGCTTTTCATTCCATTTTTGTAAAAGACGATATCCCAAATTTCTCAAATATTTCTCATATATCCCAAATATCTCGATATCTCTCAAATATTTCAATATCTAAATATCTTAAAATCTTCAATACACTCAGAAATACAATAACATCGAAGTATAATCGATGAATTGATATTCCGCCACCATTATCGCCAGTCTTCGATAAAAAATTGTATCGACATTATGAGTGTACAAAATTCAACTTCAATGAGATAATATGTGTTATTCAGATTAATGAGTTTTTTGCAAAATCATCAAAAACGTTTTCTGAAGGTGTGAGTATAGCTCCATAATTTTCAACTATAAGAAAAATATTTCAAATAGTCTTTTCTGATCTTGAACGGATTTATCTCCTCACTCATGATCGAATGATTTTTTCCATTTTCAAGTTCGTCTTACTGTAAGAATTCAAATCTTCTGAAAGAATAGTTTGGGGATGCACATTTTAAATTTCTCATGTGGTAGCCACTATATGCAAAATACGCAGCCAAAAAATCCAATTAAATTGGATATTTTTTGAAAATGCATATTTCGGAATATCTCTCAAATTCCTATAAAAATTGATACAATTGTTGTTTTGAGTATTTAATATAGATAATCTTTTCTATTACACTGAATAATTGGGGGGTTCAAAAATTGCATTGAATTTCGTCAGTTTCGAAGTTGGAAACCTGAAGTTTTGGGTTAATGAAAAAATATTGTAACCATTTGTTTAAAATGTTCCGTCACGAAACTCAAGGTCGCAAACCGGATTCTTTGCGGGCAAAGCCACAAACGAATAGTTATTCATATCAATTTTTCTGTAATTGATGTTGGTCATTGAATTGAAACAAAGTTCTGTGTCACATAATCAAATTAGCCTAGAAATGTTACTGCATAAATATTAGTTTTTCTCTGATTTCATTATCAGTTTCCTCCAACTCGACCCAGATTCATTTTCCCTACGAAAAATACCTGGATCTTTTCTTTCAATTAGAGTGAAATGGAAAACCAAATCAAAGAACAATTTTTGTTCCAGGTTCTTTGCGCCTTAGTTGCGCTATGCGCAGCAGCCCCTCAGTATAAATCTTTCAAATATAACAGAACTCCCCAAATCGTTCAATATAGACCAGCTAACTCCAGCCCGGCCAGCAATGATGAAGGACAGTACCGTCCTGATGTTAGTGGAGCTTATGTACATATTGACAATCCTTACAACTACAAAAATATTGCCAGTGGCGCATACGTATCTGACAATTCCGGTGCATACAATGATGATGGCCAATATCATCCAGACAACAGTGGTGCCTACATTCCCGACGACTCGGGACGTTACGAGCATTCAGACGAAGGTTACAAACACCAAGGTGGAGACTCCAATCCTTACGTTGGAAATATCAACAGAGGAGGTAAGGGCAACAAATTGTAAAATATTATTATATTATATCTACAAAATACTGAATTACTCAATCTAGTTCGGGTTCAATAAGCGCCTCATCACTTCGAGTAACTGTAACATTTTCAAACTTGTTCAAACGAATATTACTGGAGTTTAATACCAACACCAAATCTTTAATTTCAACACCTCGACACGAGATTCAATCACCAAATCATCATCATCATCAAGAGGAAGATAATAATAATAACAATAATAATAATAATAATAATATATTTGAATTTTTTTTTCATTTCAATGGATTCACTGGAACTAAGCCAAACTCCCAGTGAGCTCACTAAAATATAATGATGGAAATCGCTATAAACCGTTTTTGAGACTAGCGCACACAAACGCACAGACAAAGATACAAACATTCTAAATATGATTTTTTTGCATTAGTTATAACTTCCTAAAGTAATTATATTTCAGAAATTTTTGATTCTTGATCTCAATCAATCAGATACTTTACTGACATAAGCAGCTTTTCAGTAATAACAAAACCATTGATTGAATATACTGAAAACTACTTTTTCTTCACACACAACTTTTGTATGCTTTTGTTAGCCAAACATCAGACTCGATAGCAAATCTGGGCGAAAGCTATCGTCAGTCGAAAGAAACCATTTCACAGTTTTGGAGTCGAGAGAATTGAAAATATTGAGGAAATAATAAATTTAGAAAATAGCACATATATCATTCTCTCAATTAGATTTTACATATTCCATTCTAAATATATAAATTTCTGAATCTATATGAACTTCTTCAAACATTTAAATTGATTATAAACTTCCACAAATGAAAAAAAAATCAACTGTTCATAAATGATGGAAGAAACATTTTGATATATTTTTCATAATTATTGTCCGCGAATCCATCGCGGGAACTGTTCGGTTTTTCCAGATTTATCGGAAGCAAAAAGTTCTGATGTACTCAATTGCCTATAAATAATTCACGAGAATATTTTTATTTGAAGTAAAAGTGTATTCAACCTACATTGAATATACTTGCGTTATTCTTCAAAGTAATTTATGTATTTGATTTGGAATCGATTTGTATAACTCAAAGACTCAATGTTAACTGAACTTATCACTACACATTAGTGAAAACTGAACCAAAGCCCGTTAAGCTGTTCTTAAGATAAGCGCGCATAGTGTATTGTGGATTATATTCTGTTGATAAAATTGTTGAAATTCTGAATAATTTCAATCTGAAGTGATGTGTGAATAAGTGGCTAGCGACTACATTTTCATTTGATATTCATTCCGTCAACCAAAATTTGTCAAGGTCACTGATAATTACTCTTGAATTCATGTTTCATTCAGTATTATTCTATGAATTTTTCATTCGTATATTTCAATGATAATTTCTGAAGCCCTAGTAGCATCGCCATCACCAGTATCTATCTACAAACCAGTCACTGCCGCTCCACAGTTGGTTGCCAAGGTGAATTCTGCAGGAAACAAAGACTACAACAAATATGGCATAATTAGGAAAATCGAACAAGTGTTGGAAGACGGTTATCATTACATGTAAGTTAAACTCACAGTTTCCACACAATCATAATGGAAAAGAATATGTCTGACAATAATTTTTCCACAGATACGAAACTGAAAATGGAATATTAGGAGAGGAAGAAGGTCATCTGGCTAACAAAGGACAAGAAGGAGAGTATATGGACGTAAAAGGATTTTACAAATATATCGGACCTGACAATGTGGAATACAAAGTTGAATACACAGTGGATCCCGAAAATGGTTTCGTCCCTAGAGGTGCTCATATTCCACAACTACCACAACCATCTGCCTAAGGTTGAGTTCACTGTAATTCCAGAACATCCTGAAATTATTAGTACAAATATTCTGTATCGTATATTCTCTACACATTGATGTCACTTTTTTCCACTCTATCATGTAAATAAATAATAGAAATCATTTATGACTCATTATTTTGTTAGAAGTTCAGTTAAATTCCATAGTTACATATAATATCAAACTCAATTGCACTTGAACAACTGATACCAGTCTGGCCAGTACATCTGGCAAAAAAGGACGAAAAAGTACGATGCAGAGACTATGGAGAGGGTGCGCAACTCGTAGACGGAAGCATCCTACAACATCTGGATGCCGGAGAGACGAATACTCACCCAGAAGTGGAACAATGCCACTCACAAAAGGTAACGACAGTGAAGAACTCTCTCTGCGGCAAGTATCATCACAAACTCCGACAGATCTGGTAATTGGAACTGTCTGGGAAAAACAAAGTGACTGCTGTGAATATGCTTGCAGTTCCAATCTCACTCTACTCGTATGAAGTAGTGAAATGGATCAGAAAGGAGCTGTATCGACTTGACGTGAAGACCTGAAAAATAATGCATCTCCGTAGGAATTTGCATCCCAAATTATTGATTGCACTTTCTCCGACAACAGGGAAGCCGTGCACTTTCGAGTATGGAATGTTTTTATGACAGAATGATACTGGTTGGAGGCTGTAGTCATCAGGAGTTCGTATTCCCGTCTCTGCATGGTCCGTGACCATCAGGAATTGAAGCTTTTCTCTTCATAGCTACCCGAGCGATTGATGAACTCGGTTTATTTTTCGACATTGAATGATGCGATCACAATTCCGTCACCGAGTTGGAACATATGAAGCCGCAGATATCACTTCACCCCTACGGCAACACAAGGATGAGCAACACAAAGCGCCCGACCTTCGCTTTTTTTAGATCGAGTGGGCTGAAGTCGGGAGGTTTATCATGGCTTGCACGGATGGTGTTTTCAACACCTCAATCTATCGTATTCGCGTGATGAGAGAAGAGGTTTCAGATACAAGATGCAGGGCCTACTGTGAGGTGTCTGAGACCACCTATGTCACTTTTGGAGTATTGACAAGACACCGGTGTCGCCATACGATCCGGGGGACATTGAATCCTCTATGGGAAACGAGAAGTGCCACATTTATTGGGACTAATTTTCTCCCCCTCAGACTGCCACACGCTAATACTGATGTAGTACTTCTTTACCATCAGAGAAAGACAACATTTGTCGTGGCGAGACGAATATCATCCGGAAAGTTAACTGATAACTGCGAAAGGAAACCCTTCTGGAGTATACAGGGTGGCCCAAAAGATTGTTGTATATCAAAGTTGTATTTTTTTTCAAATGAAACGCCCTGTATTTCGTTACACTTTTGAATAGGTCAGGAATGAGTAATGTGATTTCATATCAGGTACTATGACCTAACTAAGAACGTTCTCGAGTTATTAATTTTTTTGTGAAAATGCTAGATATAGAAATCATCCCTTCAACGACCTGAAAGAAGACGAGGAGAAATTTTTCCAGTATTTCTGAATAACTCCAGGCATATTTTCAGAACTTCTGGATATTCTAGAGCCTGCTATAACAAACAACTCAATTTTTCCTCGTCCATTTTCATGGGTACCGTCTGACACCGTGCTGTCAACTGATTAGCAAAACAGAGGGACAAAAACTTCCGAGGCACGTTTGGACAAGTTGATGCTGGCAATGAGCGCTGGCCAGCGACACGCTC
>WOGO01006934.1:0-11457 GCA_015342085.1 Leptinotarsa defecta | reverse complement strand
ACGTATGCGTGTTAGTGGTTTAATGTCAAATAATGTAAACTGGGTTCAAAATTTAGTCACAAGCTTTTGAATAGCTTCCTCAGTAGGCCGACGAAACTGCCCATAAATTGGAAGAAATGCACGATGCACTTTCTTCACCGCGCATGAATTTTGATAATGAAATTCAACAATTTGCAAGCGTTGTTCATTCGTAAGTCGATACATGGTTTAATTATAGACCAAACTGAACAAGTTTGACAATGACACAAGACACGATTCACGCGTAATCTATCGAAAACAGTGTTGCCAAAAAGATGCCAACATTATTTATTGAGATATAGAGCTACAAAAGACATGACTTCAAAACGGGCAAAAGTTTTGAAATAAGCTGATACAATGATTGCCGTTGTTGTTTTCCACAGAATCTAATAATACAAAAAAGCTTATGTCAACTCATGAAAGAATAAATCCCCACATTATAGTCACTTTCTACCGGCCCCTGTATAATTCAAATCTCCCAATACAGTTTTTATTAACTAATTTCTCGGCTTTCAGATATTTCTCCAGCGGTCAATTATTCTTGAACAGCTACTTGAAAATGCAGGGCTTCCCCAAAGCGGCTATGTTTGACCCTGCAAGGCCAGTTCAAACCATCACCGCCTTCTCGAATCACGTTGCCAAAAAGTACTTCGAAATCGACATCGACTCCAAGGAGTACGTTGAACCCGCTGTTGCTTATATCCAGGTGAGTCACCAATTTCTTAGTCCGTGGGCTTGACCATCTTTGCATAGAATAGAATTTATTAACCATTTCAGGTACGGATAGTACATATTACACGTCATAATATAGTTGTAGGTAAATAAAAATACAATTAATGAGTAATTTAATAAAATAGATTGTATACAAGTCACATATGGAGTTTGAACAGGTTAAACAGATTGAATAAAACATTCACAGGAAATCCTTGTTAAAACCTCATGAGGAGATTACACTGGAATAATTAAGTATCCAAGAATACTATAATAATATTCATCCACCAGAAGTTTTTTCACGACAGCTTTCAATTTGAGTTTATCAGGATTTTTTTCAATTTTCAGTGTTAGTTCATTATACAATTTGTTTGCATTGTGATATGATTATGTCTCATATGCCAATGTACAATGTGCAGGTATAGTTCAAGTAAACGATATAGTGCAACCTACCTTCCAACACCCCCTTTTAATAATATATTTAGGGAGCTAACTATTCAATAATAATTTCTGATTATATAAGAAATCATTGAAAAAACAATAAACGACTGTAACAAAAGCAATGAGATTCCTACAACTGAAATCATAAGGAAGAACGTGTTAGAAATCACACGTTAAAAGGTAAGACCTTGTTGATAGCAGACAAGCCCTATTAGCCTTGAACAGACAACGTGTTACCTCAGGGCTAGTACTAGAGTGCCACCAAGATTTAGCCAAAGCCTCAGTAGATTATAATATTATCCTGATGTGGATCAAAGGATACGACAGGAGTAAAGGTAATCGCATTGTTGACTCTTTAGCCAAGGAAGCGGCTGGACTAAGAATTTCAGGACCCAGTGGCACTACGGCCTGATGACTTCGACAATGGCGGAACTAGCCAAACGTTACATCCATGCTCAATTCCTGAAAAGATGTGATGAAATCAAAAGATGCAATCTTGCCAGAATCATCCTGAGAGACCCTGGGAAGTTGGCGTCGAAGAAATACTGACGATGACCAGGAGAAATCTACGCTCAACAGTAGGATTTCTGACTGGCCAATGTCAACTAAGAAAGCACCTCCATAATATGGGGCTAGTGAACACACCTCCATGCAGGATGTGTGAACAGGAAGATGAAAGAGTCAGGCATCCTCCCTAGGAGAACAACTCCTCGGGAGGATGTACAATGGGTCACATGTGGCCTAAGTGCTGTGGGCCAACACTCACCTTCCCTAATCTACAGATGTAGATAAAGATGTTGGTCGGTTGTATTGAGACAGAAAAAATTTGAAGTGCACTGAACTTTAACATATCAGATATGATATCCTTCAAGTTGTATCATCAGCAAACGATGTATATTTACCTTTGATATCGGCATCATTATTTATATTTAACAGAAACGTAGTAGTAGATTGGTTGAATAAGATCCAAACCAACCCGACATGTAGTTTTTGGAGCGGATTTTTTGATTAATGCAATTGAAGTCTTCATTCACACACACTAAAGTTTTTCTATGTCGGCTTAGAGAAATAGAGCATTATTCTGCAATTGACTATTGCAATTTTCAAGCATGATAGGATTAGTTTCTGTGCTAAGCGAATAGCTATCATTATATTCTTTGATTAATTTACTATCCTGTATCAGTAAGTCAGGCTCACAGACTATCAACTTATTGTACCAAGTATAATTACGTTACATACATACTGATGACAGTAATAAGAAAACGGATGAGTTTTTAACGGTTCTTTAATAAAATAAGGAATCCAAGCTGGTTTTGTTGCCACGCAATTCACACTGTATTACAAATTGAAACAACTACTAACGTATTTTTAAACTACCTTGTTATACAAGTTGATGAGTTTTGTAATTTACGGACCCGAAGATATTGGCAGAAATCGCGTTTTGGGACTTTGGAACCCTTTCTCACAATTGACAAAAATATAGATTGTTTCAAAAGTTTTCTCCGTTTTGATATCAGCATCAGCAGCCGGCATTGGTCAACGGAAGGATCCGATTCTCTATTCAAAATTTTTTATTGTTTATTGCAACAATTGAGATAAAATAAATTAAAATCATGTGGTTACCGAAATTCGATAAAATACACTAAAAGACTAAAATGTAATGCAAAACTTAATGAAATGTAGAATACGAAAAATAGCTATGGATGTTAACGAAGTAAAAGTTCAAAATGTTCACCGCGAACGTCTTGGCAACATCCCAATCTCAAATGAAACTGACCTCTAACCTTATTTAACATATCAGGCATGTCCGACCTAATCACAAGTGTTATTCGTTCTTTTAAGTCATTCAAATCTGAAATTATATTTTTGTACACATTGCTCTTCACATATCCCCATAAAAATAAATCTAATGATGAAAAATCGGGTGATCGTGCTCCGTAACCAATCTCATTTGTAAAACTGTTATTTTATGCATTTCCGTCAATCTAACCATTCATCAGACTTGAAGTTAACAAACTTTGAACTGAAATCAAAATACTGACAACTGATGTAACACACAAAACAACTTAACGAGGCGTTTTAAAGTAACGTTGCCACGGAAATTGTTTACAGTTTTTTAAAAGATATCATCTTAAAAGAACATTGCTATGGTTTTTGCTTACTTTCTTATCAATACCTCAACATGGAATAAGTTTTGCGTATATAGCAATAAGTTTGAGTGTATTTCATCAAATTTCGGTAACCAAATGATTTTAATTCATTTTGTCTTAATTGTTGCAATAAACTTGAAAGCGATAACATTTTTGAACAGAGAATGGATACACCTTTCAAACGATATATCACAAGCCCCTAATTGCCATTCAAAAAATTGGGTATTGTACCTCTCTTTCGACAGGAGTTGAAGGTAGGGGTAGCATTTTTTCGTTAAAGTATGTCAAATTATAATTTAAATTAGACGTGGAATTGGCCGCGGTGCCAGCGTGCCCGACTCACTATCGGAAGACCGTGGGTTCGATTCCTGCCTCGACCAGATATTTTTCTCGAGAGAATTTAACTGGTTGAAGCTAGGATGATTCTGCAATGTTAGGAAGGTAAGACCTCGTTAGTCTTTAGCTCGCACAAGTTTCTCAACTTCTGAGAGTTGTCGTTCGTATGGGAGCGACCGCTGATTAACGAAAAATCGATTTTTTTAAACAGATATCAACTACAATGAACAGTCTACAGTCTACAGTCCATGACACCCAAATCCATGATTCAATAGCATTATATGTTTGCTGCTCAATATTGTGTGCTCACTTTCATGCGAGCTATTCTAGTCGGTAGTTCTCTAAATTTTGAATAATTCACATCAGTTCATTAGCACGACGAGCAACAACTCTTATGCCCTAACTTTGACACCAGTGTGCGTGTTGACTTTTTGAAGTGAATACTCCTCTTAAGAAGGTAAATTGCTCTGATACTTAACGCGTAACAGCGCCGGTGTGTTTGACTTGCCTTTCTCTAACGCGGAAGGCAGGCTGCTCCTCTTTCGTTGGACAGACACTCAGTGTTCAGTATGCGATAGACATACAGCAATCACGTAATATATTTTTTAAATGTTGAACGTGACTCAAAAATTATGATACTAATTTTGTGTACATTTGTAGTGTCATTATTTGATTCTACAAAAGTAACAATTGGCTTATGGTGGATATGATATATGTACATATACAAAATAATCAATAAAAATGTTCAATAATGAATAACCTACCCTTATATTATCATATTGATATACATAAAATTTAAGATATAACCCAAGCTTGTGTCAAGTTGAACAATTTCAATATTACATGTTTCAACTGAGAATAGTTTAAGATATCACTTCTGTCGGGCGCCCCGAGACACACTTGCTTTTTTTCAAGGATCTACACTTCGATGTGACAATTTAGTGACTTGACGAAAGCATGATAAAGACCACACGTTCGGCTTGTTCGACTTCATAGCTTCAATTTTGACGTCAGACAAAAATAATCGTCAGGCATTTGCAGGAAATCTTCGAGTGGAGCACTTGAGCGTAGAGTCAAATCGACTGAAAGATTTGATAATTGCCCTCCATCATCCAAAACCAAGTCATCAACTGTTAGTTTAACATTTACTGGTGGTGGAAGAAGCCTGTTGTCTAGAATTCTGAATAGAAATGATGGTCGACAGCATTCTATATTTCTATATTCTACAATTTGAAGCAGGTTTTGCTTGCATGCACATGTTTTTTGGGGGAATCCCCAAAAATGCGTTTCGTTCTCAGACATATATGATATATAGGTTGCTATATGTGTGAATACATAAATAACTACTGCTGACGTAATCACCATCTAGGCCCCCTTCCTCCAAGTCATTGAAATCAAGCAAAGGAAGGACCTTCCGCCTCCTATAGTGCATACGTGATACGTGTACAGCCCCCAACACTCTTCTCAGAGTGGGTGAGTATGGGTGTAAGAAAATTCTGCACTCCTGATGTTTGACACCAGTGCTAGTTTTGCATTCATTACTAGGTTGAGAATCCAAGTCTACTTTTCAAATCGGAAAAGAAGATGAATGGAATGGATAACTGAAAGCAGTTGATTGCAATTCTCTTCAACTTCCGTTATTATATATGAAAAAATTGTATTTTTCTTCTTCTCGATTTTGCAACAGATTTTGAAGTGATAAATTCTTATGAACCGCTTCGTTACATATCGCGTAACGGCGCCAGTTTGTCTAGTATCCATTTCTCACACGCATACGTTAGCGGAAGGCAGGCTCCTCCTCTCTCGATCATTGTTTGCTGGGCTTCAGACATATACTGTTGAGAGTGTTATGGAAATCTAATCACCAAGCACAAAGCGTTCTTATATTATGTGAAACGTGCCTCAAAAATGATACAATTTCAATAATTAATAGTTCTACTCAAATAAGCTTAAATTATCACTTATATCGGGCATTCCCAAACGCACACGTTTTTTTTTTCAATGTCGAAAACATTTTATATCACAGTAATAATGACTAATGATATATACCAAAATCAGTGGTTTTGTTGCATTCAATTCATTATTCCTTCGAGAATAACTAAATGAAATGCAGCAAATCGATTCACTACAGAAACTTCCATTAAAACATAGATAACAACCATTTTCGCGTGCAGAACGGCTATGACTTCATTTCCTAATGAGATTTTACGTATTCGGTAGGTTCAACAAAGCCAAAACACAATTCCATGTTTAACCGGAAATAATTTATCTTTCGTACTACAATCTACGCAGATTATTTTACCAGAAAAGGAAACAATTGAAAAACAACCGCTGTAAATCACTGTTCATACGTTTACTTTTGCGACAATGCCCAAAAAGGAATTGTTCCCCATTTTCAATAAAGATATAATTTAATCTCTTGCTTTCCTCTTGAATAACAATTCTGGTTAATATGCAAATTGCCGGCCAAATTGTTTTCGAATGGAACTTGCATGAATAGAGAAAATTCACTTGAAAACTTCCAGGGATGAATTTCTTCATTTGTTTTCTGATTCCAGTTCAGTGGTTATTTCCAATGCATAATTACTAAAAGGCTAAAATATGCCTTGAATTTTTTATTGGCGAAAGAGTTGAATATAATAAATATTTTTTTTAAATTGTGGACGATAATCTGGAACATCAAGAGTAGATTTACTATCTATTTTTGAACTTCTGTTCAAATGAATGAAATTCATAGAAGCGCTGAGTTTTGAAAAACCCTATGGTAACTACCCGACATGCACAAACTATATAACCATATAGTAATCAACTGCGTAGTTGAATTGGGGTATTTTTGTTTTGCCAAAAAAATTGTTTTTTCCACTCAACATGAAAACAATAATATAATGTACTTTTTCTTGGCATGTATCATATATGTTATGTGGTTCACACTGAATTTCTATTTTTAAAAACAAACTTTATTGAATATAATATTTACAATAAAGTATTAAATATTACAAAAATATGATTCAAGAAATCGACGAACTTGGATAGTCGCGAAGTGATTCAAGAATGAGGCGTCCTCTTGTTTTCCCATATTTATAGGATCAGGAACTGCTGATGTAGATATGCGTTTCTTCGAATGTTCTAGAAAAACCTTGGAAATGTGCTGAATATGCTGAGTCATTTCCTGGGTAACTGCGTAGTGGCTGATGCAATGTTTGTTTATTATGGTGCAATCCTTGGACAAAGGGTGCATTGATTTTTCTAATATAACATTCATAATACTTTGTTTTCAAAGATTTTTTCAAATAAACAAAACTTGTTTTGTAATAATAATAACATTTTTACTCTCATATATACCTACAACATACGCTTATTATGGTAAATACTCATCAGAAAACAACTACTTTTTCGGCCATCACCACGACGACAATTGAATCTATCAATTTTCAAAGTGGAATTGGGAAAAAACTTTTTACAATTTTTGTATTGTAATTGTTGGAGAATGTTACAACTTGTATTTTTTCAATCAATTTTCAAACATTTGGTTGTGGAACTTTTTTATAATATTAGCTGTAGCTTTCATATTTTTTCTACACCATAAATCTTGTACTAATATATTGAATCTCCTAGTTTTTGTTGTTTCTCAACAACTTTCAACAAGTATCTACGGAAATTTGTTTTACTATTTCTCAACTCTCTATTTTGTGATGGAATTTTAAAAAACATTTTTACAAGTCTTGTTGTTGATTTCTACACCAATTATTTTGTATTGGAATTCTTGAATAGTACTGAGTTCCGTAGTTTTTTGTTGTTACTTTTCAACTACTATTTACACGTGAAATATTCGAAATATTACTTCTTACAACTTTTATTTTAGTTTTCATATACAATCAGAAGGTTGGTCTCATTATTTAGAAAAATTCTAACCAACTCCATAATCATAATACTAGAATGTGTGTAACGGTTATTGTTTGTTTTTATGATAACAGGTTTTCATTACTTCTCTCTAATAAAATTTTTCACCATAGTATTTGTAAGGTATCAATAAGAATAAATATAAATCTACTCACCCCTCATATTTTATTCGTTGGATGTCACCTCCAATATGTTCTTCTTGTATATGTCATTAATACACACCCACACACACAGGTCACTCGAATTAAAAAGGTTTCTCAATATGCGTCAATCTGCAACAACAGGAAATAGTTATAGCCATAAATAATTCTTTCGCGATAAGTGACTTCAGGCCCAGATATATGGATAAATACATGTTGCCATGTTCATTAGCGAAACATCCTAAATAACGATCTGATTTCCTATCAATTTTCAGACGAAACCCATATAAAGACGTTCTACTCGATATTTCAATTTACCAAGTCGTCGAATGATAAAATACGATTTCACTACAAATGAAATGTTCATCAATCGATGGTTTGAACATATAAAATGGAAATATAATATCATAGTGTTGATGAAAAATACATCATTGATTTGATCTTCTATTAACAAAAAAATAGATTATATTTCATTCTATCAGAAAAATCGGTTCTGGTTCATGTTAAAAAACGATTTTAGATCTTTCTGTCATGCGTTATTTGTTTGGGACGTATTTTGAAGCACTAAGCCACTCTGTTTACGCGTATTGGTATTGGTATGCGTATTATGCAGGTATTGTCACAAAAGTATTTTGATACGCCTTGTATACGTTTCTTCTGTAAAAATTATCAATCGAAAATTTCCTCAATTTAAGACGCTCTGTTTCATAAAATATGACATGAAGTGCTCTGAGACATATGCACCATTGTCAGATACCTTCTTCACAAAATGAACTTGACATGAATTCCTTGCTCTGTATCATAAGAACCTTTTCTCTTAATAACACGTCTAAAGAAATTCAGGTTCTGTTTCCTATTACAAACAATTTACTACCTTTCTGTTAGAAAATATCCCTATTTTCTGAAAATATGTAGCAATAAAAAATACGTTTTTTGAAAACAGTTGATGTGTACAAAATTTTTATTGACGAAACATCCTAAATAATGATATGAAAGGAATGATTTCGATATTTTGAATACTAAATTTGCATAGTAATTTTGAGATGAATTTTTATTGGCTGAGAGTCTGTATTTTCAGACGAAAATTGATTGGAACCGAAAAATCGGTTCTAGTTCATACCATAACGATTTTCAATCTTTCTGTCATGCGTTATTTGTTTAGAAAATGTGTGGGAGAAATAAAGTTTTTTTCGAAGCGATAGAGTGCCTGAATTGATTGTTTCAACGCATTGAAATTATGCGAAATATTTCATGCGATAATCGCGGCATAAATGAACGTTTTATCGCGCTGAATTTTTGACATTTTTTTGAAGCGATTCTCATGTCATTTTTGCTTCATTTTCCGTGGCGCGATACAATGTAAATCATATGGGTTTTTAGAAGAAATAGGGGTTTTAAAAATGCATGTTCTTCGATGCGATTCAAATGACAAAAATGGCTATTTTAACGCATCGAAATTTTGCAAAATTTTCAATGCGTTTTTTCGACACAAAACTGAACGTTTTATCGCATGTTTACCTTTATCTGGTTAACTCCTCCTGATGATGCTAACTTGGTTAACGAAAATGTGGCTTAGTTTCCTCCTAACCGTAATCTTTGTTTTTCCTCTGTCTATGTATTCTGCATTTCTTTTCCTTCCATTTGACGCGCTGTACGTGACAATGCTACTATTATTAACGAATGTCACTTAGTGCCCTTCTGACAGCAATCTTTGTTTTTTTCTATGTTGATGAATCCTGCATTTCCTCTCCTTTCATTTGGTACTGTGCGTGATGATCCGACTATTATTATCAAAAATGTGGTTGAGTGCCCTTTTGACTGCAATCTTTGTTTATTCTCTACTCCACGGTGACTCCATATACACTCCTTCCTCATATAAACATATATATTGCATCGTATAACTCTCACACACGTCACATCTACCTCGAGTTGGGTATTCCACAAGGTTTCGCTACGAGGTCTGAAAATGACTAAACTTGAGCTCCATAAGAAAAAGCATCGGATTTTGAGCCAGAATGTAATGTTTTCTTAAATGACACAATAAATGACGGTGAAACAATAGAGCCCTGTTGAACTGTCCTGTTCCTTAAATGACGCATTTTGAGGCATCCTGTACACATTGAAGAATCGCATGCTGAAACGATAGAGCCGCGTCAAACTATCATGTTTTTTCTTAAATGAGACATCCTGTACATATTGAAAAATCGCACGTCAAAACGATAGAACCCCGGTGAACCGTCATGTTCCTCAAATGATGTATTTTGAGACACCCTGTACACTTTTAAGAATCACACGTTGAAGCGATAGAGCCCTGTTAAACTGTCACGTTTTTCAATAACGCATTTTGGGGCGTCCTGTACACATTGAAGAATCGCATGCTTAAAGGATAGAGTCCTGTTAAAATATCGTGTTTTTTTCTTGAATGAGACATCCTGTACACATTGAAGAATCGCATGCTGAAACGATAGATCCCCGTTAAACTGCCATTCTTTCTCTTGAATGAGACATCCCGAACATATTGAAAAATCGCACGTCAAAACGATAGAACCCCGTTGAACCGTCATGTTTCTTGAATGATGTATTTTGAGACTCCCTGTACACTTTTAAGAATCACACGTTAAAGCGATAGAGCCCTGTTGAACTGTCATGTTTTTCAATAACGCATTTTGCGACATCCTGTATACATTGACGTCATGTTTTTTTTTTTAAACGATGAGACACCCTGTATATCTCGATGGCAATCATATTTTCTTCTTTGACGCTGGTAGCCATGTTTTTTCTTTAATCCGATTTTTCAGTCATTATTTTTATAATTCAACAACGCCGACCTACTTTGAGATACCCTGTATACATTGACGTCACTAACACAAAAACAAAAAACGTATGTGACATATTTTGAAATGCCATTGCTGAATACCCCCCTCCCCATTGCCCATTTCCAAACGTCTCTCATTGGGATCGCCTCCTGGCATGTTTCTTTCTTGAATAAGACACCCTGTATACATTTAGGAATTATATGTTCAAACGATAGAGCCCCATTAAACTGCCATGTTTTTTTAAAATGATGTATTTCGCGCACCCTGTATATTCCGCTCAATATCCGTTACATTGCCGCTATGTTTTTTTCTTCGTTGGCAGCCATGTTTTTTCTTCAATACCCTGTATTTGTTCTCATTCCAAACGCGCTCGAATCGTTATCTTCCAAACGCGATAACGCTGCTCGTTTCTCTGCCGTACGCGTGACCTTGAAAGGAACCAAAAAACGCCAGAATGAACCTTAGATGTTTTCCCATGTAAATCTCCATGAGAAAACTTTTAGAATTCCTATAGCACCTTCACTTTCGATATTGATGTTGAACGTGTTCACACCGCAGGTCGTCATTTATAGATCTTCCACCTCAAATTTCTCAGAAAAAAGCTTGCGGTAATTTTAAAAATGACGATGAAGCCTGCTTCGCGTGGGATGTTACCTCAGCACTTAATCCTTTGCAGAAAAATGCTGATCGTACTTCATCATATCCTCATTATTCCAGCGTTCTGAAATTGAAGGGTATACAGTGGCCAATGACTGTCAAACATATTCCGAGATTTGAAAAACTAAATGATATTTCCATCAATATGTACCTCCTTCAAAGGAAATGTGGAACGTTCATTACTCATCACTAAAGAAAAGTACATCTCCTTCACGAAACATGTGGATGATACTCCAGTGCAGTTTCGATTCATCGATTCATTCCGCTTTATGAATTCATCTCTGGATA
>WOGO01006933.1:304-11457 GCA_015342085.1 Leptinotarsa defecta | reverse complement strand
TAGTATCAGTCTGAACATGACCTGAACTAGGAATGGAGCCAAAAAAAACAATCATACACAACCTTTCCTACCGATTCCCTTCTAACAAACTATCCAAAACAATAAAACTCACCCCAATAAACATAATATTTCAGGAACTCCGAGGAAAGTACACCAACAGAACCATAATAAGAAACAACACCGCAGCAAAAGAAACACTGGCGCGACACTGGCGGCCCCGCGGGGGCGCGTGGAGGATCCCAAGGAAGAAACTCCCATTTCCTCCAGCCAGGCTACTGGGAGCCCTGGCAATCAGATAAAGAACAGACCGCAGCCGAGGAAGACCCGATCAAGAACATCAGAACCAGAGACAACAGTCGACAAGCCACTAAGAAGACCAACACATGAACAAAAGAAGACCCATGGGCAACGCAGGAGACAGGACAACACAAGATAAACCAACCGCGACACCACAATAACTATAAACTTGGAGCAATATAACACAAACACTAACGCAATAACTTCAATCATTATGTAAAAGTAAACTCACAATTCAAGACAGTCCCTGAAGAGGCACGAGCCTAAAGCAGGGCACCAAAGAATGTAAATATGTATAAAAATATGTAACAAACTGAAAGAGAGACGTAGTGGTTTCGAAAGTATTTTTCTTTCCTGTAATTCAATATTTACGTGAAAGTAGTTGTTCAAAGAGGTCTTTTTTTCAGTACGAGTCTAGATGTTACTTCTTGGCATGAACTACACATCTTTGTGAAGAGTTCATTTTGAAGTTAATTTTGCTTTATTCCTTTCTTTGGAAGATTCCCACATTTTTGAAGTGGAAAGATGTACAAGTAGAGAACCAAAAACTTTGGTTCCCAAAAATTAATCTCTACTAAAAATAACCCCCATTATATTTCTATCGTATATTTTGTGATTATACTCACTGTAATGGAATTTTCCTGTTTGTATGACGGTGGTTGTTAAGGCCTACCATATTTGACCGTAGGCCTTCTTTTTTGTATAAAAATTTCAGAAATGTGAGTGAGTATACACAGTTTTTCGTTAATTCGTTATTTTTTGTTTACCGACTCCAACTACGATGCCTCTCAAACGAGTATTTTGGTATGGAAATGACTTGGTGACAGCTGTCCGAGAAGAAAGAAGAAGAACGCTCAGTACAAACACAGAGAAGTGGAGGGTTTCCAGAAAAAACATCAGAAATCATCTTCAGAATGTCAGTCCGTGAAAAAAGAACTAGGTCAGAAATCCATACTCAGTAGAATTACCCTCACAGCACCAGATATTCATTGAATACCCCCTCTATATCATAATACGAACATATTTATCCCGAATATACATAGAATATTCTTGGAATATATACTTGACTTTAGAATACTCATAGAATATGCTTGAATAAATATTGAAATAAATATTGAATAAATATTTGAAATAAATATTTGAATGAATATTGAAAATATTCCCAAAAGAATATGTATAGGATGTCTATAAATGGATTATTCTCCCGTGAATATTCTAAGAATATTGTCGATGGAATATACCATATGGAATATATTTAGAATATATCCTTAGGGTATATTTCGAAGTATTATATACGATATATTACTGGAATTTTGAATTATGTTATGATAACGTATTCAGAAGATTCGATAATATTAAAAAGATTTTATTCATATGCATAACCTAATGTATATAACCCTTATTGTGTTAACCAGTTTTTGAACTCATCGCAAAGATTCTGATAAATTGCTTCAGCTACAACTATTGTAAGCGACAAAAAATTCGAATGGGCCAGTAAATGAACCAATTGCATCAATATATCGGTTTATTCTCATTCTATTTGTCTTTTTTTATTTGAAATTATTCATTTACAAAGCGACAAATCCTGGCAACAGAGAAATGGGGAAGTGAAGTATTGCAGTAAACGTTTTCCATTGGTCAATTGAAGTGTAGCGCGCGACAATCGAAGAAGCTCTGTGAAAGCGGCTGCCCCTTAATGCTTGACACCTTTGCGTTGAAATCGACATTTGATTTAACATGGCGGTTGACATGGCAGGTTCGTATGTGTAGTGCATGATTTGCATGGTGTATTATTGGTGTTATCATCAAAGTATACTTCTCTCATGTTTGGTGTAGCATTTATAGTTTAGGTTTGTCCAATTTGTAGTACAGCGAATAGTTTGCTTTTACATTTTCAAACAATTGAGTAAGTAAAAGACAATTGAATCGATGAGTCATGGTGCTTAACCCACAATACCTCATTTCAGGCCCGAGGAGAGTTGGTGTGTGGGATTTGTTGGTTTGACTAAGTACATGTTTAAACGAGAGTGATTTCAGTGGTGTATCTTCAGTAGAGAAAAGTAAGTGAATGACACATTTGTATCATATGTTTTCATATTTTTTATCACTCTTTTTCAAGATATTATCAATATGCCCAGAAGGAAAAGGAGTGGCACCTGGTACAGGCAGGGCGCCAAGAAACTGAAAACGTAATGCGTATTTTTCAACAAGGGAATGCAAGTCACTCTCCAAGTCATAAAAATTTGTAAATGTTCATTAGGAACCTATGAGAAAAAAATCTATTTGATTTTGAAAACAAAGCCGTAAATTCACCTACAGATTAATATACCCCCAGGTCAAACAACCAGAAATCAAGAAATGGGTATAATTACACAGATAGGTGTCAGAAAACAGAGCCGTAAATTCACCTACAGATTAATATGCCCTCAGATCAAACAACCAGAAATCAAGAAACGGCTAACTCTAACATATTTTGAAAGAAGAACAGAGATAATTGCGGGTTTCTTTAGAAAAAACAATGTGTAAGTGGCATTCAGACCACATGTCAGGTTTTCTGATTTTCTTTTCAATGCTAAATATAAGGTGAACAAGGGAGAAATCTGCAGTATATAAGCTCAACTGTCAGGAGTGTAATAGTGTTTACGTGTGACAATCTGGTCGAAATTTCCGAACGGTATGCTGAAGATGAAAGGTCCTTATGACTAGGAGAAAATGATTCGTTTTCAAACTATTCCTTGGCATGCAACTACAACTTCTCGAATCTGAATGATACAGAAATTTTGCACTATTTTCAACAAGAGGAAAAAGCCCCTTTCTTGTAAGACAGGTTGAAAATTCTGCAAAATACTGGTGCGAGATCATTTGCGTACTTTTTAAGAACGATGACGGGCACTTCATCAGGGCCAGATGCCTTGTTGATAATGAGCTGTTTCAAAATTCGCCTGACTAGACTCTGCCACAAAGTAAATTCCGGCATTGTGGATTCCAGTGTAGGTATAATGGGTGGTGCCTTTTTCAGAAAATCGACTGTGGAGTGGGATGCAAATTGTTCAGCTATTGAATTTTCTATGGCTGTTGTTGCAGTTGTACCATTGTGAATTTTGTAAAGTTCTAATTAACAGCTTTAGCTACCTATCAATAGAATCTGGATCCGTTAGGATTGGCAAGCAGTTTATCCCTAATTCTCAGTGATATCGGAGACTTCCCTACATGTAGGACATGGACCCTACTCAAGTAGGATCCATTCTCAGCTCCTCCACTGATGAAGTTGTGGCTCCAAGACCCTGGGGTAACTGGATTGATGAAGTTTTCTCGACAACCCTTCCTTCAGAAATAGGGTGCACTTACAAATGTGCGAAAATGAAATCGAGGAGTTTCAGCAGGAGAGTAGCGAAAATATATGAAAATGTGGTATGAGACGAATTCTTTTGGTGGCCTTCGATGACGTCGACCTCCAGATAGGCCACCTTCACGTCTTATACAGTACCCCAATGACCATGTCGAAAAAGCATCTGCACCATCTGCACCGCAGATGGTAACTGGCGCGTCAGAATCCGAGCCAGCCTCCACGTTGTCATTGGATACCGCTATCAAGCTACATGATAAACGACAAGCCAGTACCATAGTACCTCCAGTACCACCACCAGCGAGGCCTGTCTCAGACGTTCAGGTAGCAACTCCTGCCCAACCCTCCGTTAGCGAGGTGGAGCCGCCGATGTCAAAGAGGATCTTGAATTTAGTCGAAATATTTCACGAATTTGTCAGAATTTGCCGAGAAAGTGAGGAGAGGTTGGCAGAGATTTTCGTATGTGAGTGATAACTGGAGGTTCGAGAAGCGCAGATAGTCCAACAGGAAGGCTGAACTAGCGCTGTTAGAGATCAGCATCGCAGAGAGAGGTCAAAAAGTCGTCGTAGTTGATAAGAAGTACCGCGAAGATGATTCGATAAATTGGTGCCGCGTGGAGGTCGCATAAAGGTTCTCCACGGACGGCTCAAGAATGAAGTTGAAGACTTCGTATCCTAACCCTCATTTTTTTCTTCTTGCTTGTGGCTGTGTCTACTTAAGTCTTGCTTCCTCAATCTACGAAAAATACCAATTGGGTGATTATATCACCAAGTAATTTCTTTAGAGTTCATATACAAAAAACGCAAGGTGTGTTATTGACGAAAATGATGAAAACTGGGAGTATTTTGTAAACATTTCATAGCACTGCATCCACATTCCTACTCAAAAGTATCCGATATCTTCAACATTGCAGCATCATACCAAGAAACGGATTTAATCACTGAACATTATATGTATTTGGAGCCCAGAGGGTCACGTAATGGGTGATTTGTCAAGAAAGATGAGATACATTCCATCAATGAGCCCCACTACCAGGAACAGCCCGAAGGATGTTCTGATAGGAGACTTCAGGTGCTGCACGTTACCGCAGCGATGAGGCAGACTTTTCCAAAGATGACTTTCAGGATCCCAATTTCAATTGGGCAGATGGTGATTCGGAGGCTGACCTCTATGATGGCCTGTGGGATGACAAAACGGTGGATCATGGTGAGCCATGATGTGGAACCATTTTCCAGGGAGACGGGCAATGAGTATTCTGAGGATGAAGATTCCCCCGATCCTTCCCTTCACCAATTTTCATACGGTTTAGTCCATCATCATTTCCAAGGAGTACACATACTCGTACTGTTGGTTAGTGTTCAGAAGACATTACGTGATTGGAGCAGTGTTTACTCTTCTCTTCACCCCATCATTCTTGAATCATTTCATAATACATCAGACGACGCCCATTTTCCATTTTAATCGAACAATTGCTCCTTCAATTCTGAAGTGAGGTTCGTGTCTGGTTAATTGAGAAAAGTAGGTTAGATTAGGTTAGGTCTAAAGTGAGTGGGTCTATTCGACCCTCCACTGTAACACAGATTTCACATTACAGGTGGGATGGTCAGAAATCCACTTTGAACGTATTCATCAGCGAATCTCAGATTCCAATAAAATGATTTAACTCTGAAATTTCATGTCGCGCTTTCTTATAAGCTTTGTTGAGAATTCCACTTTTAAGGTTATGATTTTTCTTTTTTTAATAAATGTACTCACCAGTTCTAAACACCCACCTATAAAGACTAGGGTTACTAGGCCTTCTCTTTGCCAATTGCTCCAATAATTTTTTTCTCATCGAACATGAAAACAGCGGTCATTATTCAAGCGCCAAAATTCAGGATTAAAAATGATAAACGTCAAAACCAACAGTTCTACAATGTTCTACCAACCGATGAACTTTCGACGATACTAAACTTATGTTTTGTACATCAAGAATAAAAATAAGAAAGGCAAGTACAGAAATGTACGTACTTTTTATTAATACATATAATCAGGAATGATGAGTTCAGTATATGTGAAATAATCATTACTTATTTCCATAATTAATTTTTTATAGATATAAAATAAAATACGACCTTTTTACCAATATTAGTGAATTGTTAATGTATTGAAATTTCTTTTCACAAATTTTACGTTTAGAAAATTCAATTTCGGGTATAAATTTTGATTAATGAAATTGCATTTACTTCTCATATATCCTATGGATATCCATAAGATATCCTTCGACGGATTTCCATACGCTTGTCCTTCATGGACATCTATCGGATATCCTTTCCAATACCGGGATATCCTGGACCTGAAATGGATATAAAACGGATATCCATAGGACATCCCGTGTTATCTGGGTAGCCGTTCCCTCCTGTTGTTCATAAAAGTAACCTTCTACCTGGAACCGGTTTTGTTTCATACACAAATTAGTGAGAGAAAATAATTCATCAATTTCGTTATTATTGAAACTATTTTTCTCTAGTAATTTCCTGAGGTATTGTAAGGTCTGCGGAATTGTGATGCTAGGAAATAAGGAACTAACATAAAAAGAAACCAAAATCTCACCTTCTTGGAAAACGATGTTTTTTGTATGTTGTTTGACCTCTAGAGAGTTTTTTTATACCAAAACCTGGTTCTGCAAAAGACAAGCTTTTAAATTTCTGTAAAGCCACTTTGCTATTTGGTAGGTGGGAGATCGAATAGCTGACATGATGGGGCGCATTGATTTTTCCGGTTTGTGGATTTTTGGGATGCAATATAATTTTGACACTGTTGGGTTGGAAACTTGTAAGTTCCGTTTCAGCTGAGGGGTAAGTACGTTGTCGTATTTCTTGAGGACGTCTTTTACTTCGGCAATCATCTTTGGTAACGGGTTCCTGGACAATTTCGTATACGGTCCGTTAGCAATGAGAGTAGTGACCCTTTCGTATTAGTTCGATTTATCCAGAATTTCTACTTTGTTACCTATGTCGGCTTTCAAATAAAAAACGTCTTTGTTTTTCAATCGTTTTTTGACTTTTCTCCTTACACATGAGAGGTTCACAATACAGGTACAATACAGAGAATAGCAGCCAGCAACCAACGGTTTCTCGAGGGGTATTTTGGGTGACATAATGAGCAAGAAGAAGTTTAGGTTAAGAATGAACGAAATATCGACTTTTAGAAAGGACAAAGACTAAGATGAATATATCTCAGTTCCATACCATCAATATACGAAGAATTATGAAAATATTTTTGAAGAACTAGGTATTAAGGTAGTTTTTGAAACAAGTGATACACTACAGAGCCTTTTAGAAAGTCCAAAAGACGAAGTCGGGAATTCGGAAAAGTCTCTAATTCACGAAATTAAATGTAAGGACTGGGATGCAAAATATTATGGACAGACAAAAAGATCTATTGAAATAATATGATATAAGGAACCATCATATTTTGCAACAAAACCATTCCTTACTTCAGTTAATTAAGATTAGTGAGACGAATTAACAACAATTTGCATCTAGATGCCTATGACATGGTAGAAAAAAGTAAACATAATAATATTATGAATATCGATGGTGGACCAATACCTAATGGTATACTATATAGTTTGTTAAACTATTATTTTAGATTTACCTGACTATTACATAAGGACACATTGTAAAATTAATTTAAGACAAATAGATAGGGTGATATTGTGAAATTAATTTTATATAGCTTATAATATTTCAATTATTAGGTTCACCTCCATATTACATAAGGATACATAGTAAAATTTATTTGAAACTAGTAGGTAAGGCAATATGTGAAATTGATTTTATATAGCTTATAATATTTCAGTTATTAGATTTACCTGACTATTACTACATTGTAAAATTGATTTAAGACAAGTAGATAAGGCAAATTGTAAAATCAATTCAAGACACTCAAGACGCAGGTACGTAGAACAGGTATCTATGGTTTAAATAAGGATAGCTTCGTAAGTATGATTAGTTTGATCTTCCTTTTGAAGATGATCACTTAGTGATTGAAATACCTGTCGAGGTGTTGGGAAAAAACCCCAGTAATAATTGTTTTATGTATTAGATAATGATTTGTAGATGATGTAAATATGTTTTCGGAAATACTAGAGTCTGAATAGGGCTTCATTGTCAAATATTTATATCAATAAATATATCACTGTATTGTTTCTAGGTAACATATGGTCAAAGAAGTAAATTAGGGTTTGAACTTCATGAAATAAATATTTGTAAGTTTGATGTTCTCAATTACATTCACCTTTCACCCCTAACCCAGTTTCTCCACCTTCATTTCAAACATCTGCAAAATAACTGATGTATAGCGACTTTCATCCCATGTCATTACAATCGTGGCGGCTCTTATACATTTCATAATTCCCACCCCCTCATATACGAACCCTGGGTATGTCCACTTTTTAATCGTGCTTTTTCGTTCTCGAGACAAAAAATTCAATAAGTTTACTATGTATAAAAAACAATACTTTGAAAAATGTAGAATAGTACTGGCTCCTTCATCTTAATAAATAAACAATACAAATACAATATACAGCACTTTCAGAAACAGTAAAACGTCAAGTTACTGTGAATATTTTTCAATGGATTAAGATTACAATACTACTAAAATTTTGACACTATGTCAAGCGTAACTTTATGCGTGTTCACTTATTTGTTTATTTGGTTTTGGTCAGCGTGTTCGTTGTTGTAAAGCAGCTGTTTGAAATAATAAATAGTTTGTGAGATGTGAACATATTTCAAGTAGCCCAGAACGAGACTGGTGGAGAAAGGGGGGCATTAGCTAACCGCACCGAAGCGACGTCCTTGCCAAGGATATCACAGATTATATCCCGTTTGCTCTACGACGTTCAGATCGAAAGTAGGTTAGATTATTATATTAGTAATGTAGTACAGAGTGAAATATACCACCAGAGGTTTTGAGATTTTTTTTGCCATTTAGAATATTTATATGTATGAAGTGTCATGAGATATTTTACATTCCCATATTTTCCTAGGATGTATTAGGGTTGTTTTGGTTGTTTATGATTGAATTTTCCAACAGCATATATGGAACAGTATGATATTATTTTATCTAACAGAGTTATACAGGGTGAGTCAGCAATATTCCCGCGGTCCATTGCTATCAGAGGAAACAATTTTTTGGACTGCTCAATTATTTATTGCAGTCATATCGATAAATACTATCTTTTGAGTTTCATTCATTTTCAAACAGACATAATTCAACTTTTTCAAATGGAACACCCTGTATTTTTTCATTTGTATGGAATGTTCGAAAATTTCACCACATGTTTATTGAAAGTATACTATACGAAAAATTGATATTTTACAAATTAGACCAACTTTTAACTATTGTTGTAATCACATAAAAATATTTTCCTACGTTCACTTACTCAAATTTGTTTTTAGAATATTCAAAATAAACGCTGGTTCACTAGCATTTTTCATACCATCTATTGATAGTTATGTATTATGAATTATGTATTGGAAGATATTGTGCAAATAGTCTATGGTTTGGGAAAAGTGACGGCAACTGCATCCTTTCATCTATGATTCACAAAGAGAAGTTCCCCGAAAGACGACAACCAGATGGATGGGCATTTCAGGCCCTAAAAACAAGATTTGAAAGAACTGGTAATATCAATTACGAGAAGTTTGAACGTGTCTGCCCTGTGTGTCTGCCCTGTGTGTCTGCTCTTCACCTTGTTGAAATTCCCTATGTGAGTACCCGAGGGAACTAGGATTTTCTCAAACCTAATTTCGAATGATACGAGCAAGCAAATTTCATCCTTACCACATGCATTTGATGCCAGAGTTAAGAGGAAGAGATTTTGAAAAACGTGTTCAATTTTGCCGATGGAGTTTAGAAAAGATCAATCAGGAAAATAATTTTTTCGATATCCTGTCAATATGCAACAGAAAACCCCCATTTTGTACGTTGCCTGAACCATCAACAGCGTTGGTTACTGAATGTTTGGGGTGGAATTCTCGGGAAAAAAAAGTTATCGGTCCATATTTTTTTGGAAGAAAATATGTAAGATTTCTTCGGCATGAGTTTTCGAATGTATAGGACGGAGTTCCATATGGAACAAGACTTAGAATGCGGCTACAACAAGACGGTGCAACACCGCATTTCAAAACTGAGATACGGGAATAACTCAACGATCATTTTAATCAAAAATGGATAGGTAGGGATTAGCCTGACCCGATCAAAATTGATTTTTTCATGGAATATGTCAAATGGATTGTCTACCAAACTCCTTCAACATCTATAGGTGATATGAAACGAAGAATCACTAGAGCTTACAGGGAAACTCCAGAGGAGCACAGAACGTGTACATAATCCGTTTAAAAAAAGACTGACATTATGTTTTGTATCCCTTTATTCGATAAAAAAATCAGATGCTACTGTTCAAATACAAAAAAAATTGAGTAAGTAACCGTTAATAAATGTTTTTTTTTTGTGGTTACAAACTATTACTAAAAAGATCCACTTAATTGCTGTATCCATCCGGGTGGTGAATTAAAAAAAATGATTGCAAATAATAACTTAGCGAAGCCGTAATGGAAATTCTAAAATGAAATTTACTTAGAGAGCTAAAAAAAATATAAAATCGAATGACGTATTCATAAACAGGCTGTTTCAAATAAATTCGATCCTCACCATTGGGATCTCGAAAACTTTGAGAGATACGAAGATGGTTAAATTGAGACAAAGTTGCGCATTTACCGTGTTAGGAATCACACGTTAAAAAATAAGACCTCGTTATAGTCCTTAGCTCGCAGAAGTTTCTCAACTTCTGAGAGTTGTCGTTCGTATGGGGCGACAGCTGATTAACGGAAAAATAAATTTTAAACCTGACTAACAATATGTCGTGGAGAAAGTTCCGAAGTTCCGAGTATATCCGGATATATCCAGAAAAAATAGAAATTTCGGAAAATGTCAACCCTTATACAATGCTTCCGTATTCTAATTTTGGCAGTATTATAGATTTATACGTTGCGAGAATAACTTTTCGATCGGCACTCCAATTTGAATTAGAGATACATCTAATGACATTAAGTGCCCTTTTGCATCTGGTAGTCAGGTATTTTATGTAAGGTTTTCAGTATAGTTTTTTATCAAAAATCATTCCCAGTATTTTCATAGTATTCTTGACTTCTATAAGGGTTCCATTTATATATAATTCTGGATCATTATGTCTCGTTCTTAAACGGCAGATGTCAATACAATGTGTTTTTGTTGGTGAAAAATGAAAGCTACTGGAGGCTGCTGTTGTTGTAAGTTGATTTATGGTTGTTTGTATTCTTTCAACTTCTTGCATCTCACCACCAGAAAAATAAACAGTGAGATCATTCACGTAAATGTTCCTCCCAATACTTCCATCAATTGATTTCAATAGGGTGTCGATCGCAATCAAAAATAATGTAACACTCAAAGTGGACCCTTGTGGGATTCCATTTTGTAGAGTTTC
>WOGO01006932.1:0-11458 GCA_015342085.1 Leptinotarsa defecta | reverse complement strand
CCTTATCTATTTATCTTTTGATTTTCATGGCATTATTTTCCTGCAGCTTGACTGCATTAACTTTTGTCGATTTCATATCATTTCTAGAAACATATGGATTCGTTTTCATATGGCATTTCAGGCTGCTACCGCAGTTGTCGGTTGATTGGTTAAACCACCAACACTGACATAAAAACTTAGCAAGTTGACTTGGGTGTCACACCAATAGGTGGTTCCACTTATGTTTCAATTGCGTTTACGCAGTTATTTTCATCAAGTACTTTTCTGGTTTTTCACATTTTGTCTTCAATCGAGGACCGCCTGCTCGATACTGACGACGCCCAATAGGCTGAAACAACTGTCTACCGGTGGCTCTTGAATTGAAATCAGTATGGGAATGATCAGAAAGTACTTATCTATTCATATTCAACCTTATTAAGAGGAGAATGTTCATAAAATAGACTGCAAATTACATTTTTGGACTATGTTGCTCAACTTGAATTAGTAATTTTCATTTCATTTGGACATATATCCAGTGACACAGTTAAGACACTTTTACTACTATTTTTTATGCAAATTTTTTGCGCTTCTTCTAGTTCTTTTCGCGCTTCTTCTAGTTCGTTGCTTTTGATTTGTTAGTACTCAAATTATTTAGTTTTCTTTGCTACGAAAATATATGAGAAAACACTTTTTCTTAGGTTTATACGACAAAAAACTTCTTACAGATTTCACCTCTTTCATTGTATATTCATATTCATCTACTCATCCAATCGTCAACAGAACACTTCTGGCTATTTTGAAAACCTGGCGAAAAACGGTATAACGAATAATTGGTATAAAGGTTTCTAAGCCGTGCATAGCCTATTTCATTTTAAATTATCGTATTATTGTTTGCATCTTGTTTACTAATTCAAATATATGATATTGTTTTGACTTTGTAATCTTTTATGTGACTCCAATGTTCTTTTCTTTGTTTCATAAAACTGCCACAACTGTAATGATTCCATTATCTGTTCTAGAGACAAGTGTATTTCGAACAGCTGCTTAGAAATAGATCGTATTTGGCTTTGCATCTTGAAAGAAGATACAGATAGATAGTGGCTAGATGGCACCAGACTAATATCAGAGAACACCTTGATCAACATCGAATGTTTCAGAAGTCAATCAATAACTTTGATGTATTTCACATTTCAAAACTCCTTTGACATCTGTCGAGTTACTTCCGGTGTTTTTTTCACACCTGAGTGAAGTTCTCCTTTACAATTTTCATATTTTTACAGATCGTGAAAGGTGAAAAAACTCTGTTAGTATTTATTGTGTGGCATTCACTAGGTTGACAGATCATTGACAATTGTATACTTATGGAAAATGCTCCTTTAAAATAACTATGAACCATTGTTAAATAAAGTTGTTCACCTACTATCTATTTTCCAAAGAACCTAAAACTTATAAACGAAAATCGTTCTAAAAAAACAGTAATTTTCTATTTTATCGACATTTTACTTCTGAGTTGAATAAAAATCAGGGCAGGGGTTTCCTCTATTCAATAGTGCTACAGAGTATAACTCACGTCGACATTATCGACGGTACAAAGTTGAAGTTTCCCTTCGAACGAAAGAGAAATGTCTGGATTCCTTTCAAAAGCGCCATCGTTAGGTGTTGCACAGTCGGCGATGTAATGACACGGTAATCAATCATTTAAGGAAGAAGTCACTTCATTTCATGTACCCACGACCCGATCATTCTCACTCTAAGCGTCACTCTGTAAAACTGTTCTCATGTGTTACTAATCCAGTAATATACCTTTACCGAATGAATTGAAAGTAAATGATACATCTTGGATGCAGTAATGACAGAGGTTCTTAAAAGTCCCCAAGAAAATCGAAAATTGCCGTTTAATTTATTTACACCTACTTTCGTTTGCGAGTGAATGGTGAAAATATTGAACAGAAAGGGAAACTAAACCTCGAATTTCACACATCATTTATTCCATGAAGTACGCGGTTCTTGGAGATGACAATAAAAATTATATTTATTCATAAGGCGCTTTATATGGTCATCGCATATTTTGTAGAAATCTATCGCGTGACACTTGGGTAGTTGATACTGAAAAATGACATGGGACTGAATGCATGGGAAAAGCCTGAGTAAAACTTTCAGTGTTAGTAAAATTCACACACTCATTAATATCACCGATCCCACAGGTCTTTATGATAGGATCTTACTGATGAAGTTATTCAAAAAAGTCTAGCAGCGTATCTTCAACTTTCAAAATTTTCCTTAAATTTCGGATATGCAGTTGGTTAGTACCTCGTCCACTAGATGGAGTGACCTTTTGTTGTTCGCTCCAACCTAGGAAGAGGAATGAAATATTCTGAAAGAATTCCGATTTTCAATTGTGAATATCATTGACTTTAGGTCGATGATGGCCACTATCTTGCACTGATGAGTGGCTAATGAGTCCGAAACCGGTCTGCAAATGTGCCCGTTCCAAAATTGAAGGTCGACTCTTTCAGTTGTTTTGACAATTGCATATGCAGGAAATTTTCTGTGAAGATTCCTACACTGACGCCTGTCGGATATAATCCAACGCTGTTCGTGGTATTAGCGAGGGGAGTAGGTGTTTTCTGATGGGCGTCAGTCCATTCAACCTAATGTAGGGGTATATTCGAGACTGGCTTGAACATTTGAAGTTCATTCAACTATTTCATGCCAAACTTTTATACTACAGCTTCAGAAATATGCAAGGGGTATTACAAAACTCAAAATATCAAAATTTTGACATTTTTTCGCATCAACATCGAAACCTTTTGGCATTTAGGTTCATGAGGATTTTTTTCTCAGAATTATCCACTTCAAAATTCGAGAAACAGTTAGGAACACCCTGTATTCACAGTGCTTACCAACCAAAAGTTACGTAAGAATTTAATGGAATTCTTGAAAAAATATGCCAGAAAAATGCTTGGATGAGTCAATTATATAATTGCCATATGTTCATTTGATTTCCAATTTCATCCCCTACTTCCTCCTCAAGGGGTGGAAATTTCTACCATGAAAATTCCAGGGGCAAAGTACTCTTCGTGAAATCTTACCAAATATATTTTGTAACTGATTTGTTCCTGATTCGACTTATCATTGATTGCTATATTGGAAGACGGTTTGGATGTGCTTTCTTGAATAAATATCAACATATTTATCATAGAAACTTCGATTCTTTCAGTCTCAGTCTTAGTATCATAGGCAATAAACAAGTTGCAATTGTTGTTTCTACAACATTATTAATATGGCAGCTTTGACAAATTTTGCTCGAATATGATATCCAATATTCTTTCACAAATTTTCCTTGCCACAATTCCCTATCCCCGCTTTAATAGATCTCCATTGAAGTAATAAACCACCTCGCCTTACCAACTCTTCCACACCCATCCACTTTTTCTCTCGATAAAGTATTATTCGAAAACACATATAATAAAAACGATAGATACGCTGCGGTGATCCGCCAAATCGAGCGCGAGAATTCGTTTCCCTTCCCTTTCCTATTCAATTTTATTATACTTCCCTGCATTGGCTATTTTTATTCCTGCCATTCATCCTGGCCAGAGAAGCGAGTTAAACATCTAGGATTTTTTCGCGTCAGGGCGTTTGATCACAATGGTCCATCACGGAGCTGATGCAGGGAATATCCATTCTTTTTTCTTCTTTCTAGTTTGCCAGGCTGATGGAGACGAGAGATGTGAAGAATGGAGAATAATAGTAATAATAATATTGACGGTATTGACGAGATACTGGTGTTGCACTACACCTCCTGGGGATATTGAGTCCGTTGTGGGGAACGAGTAGTACCGAATTTATTGGAACTATTCGATCCCTATCCTCAGGCTCATACAAGCTAATAAGCCTGATGTAGTCCTTCTCGACCACCAGAGCAAGACGATATTTGTAGTGGAGTTTTCAGTTCCTGGCGTCAGAAAAGAGATAACTCTGTGAAGATGGTTGTTCTGATTATTGGAGTCCTTGGTGGAATGATGCCTTCTCTACTCTCGAATCTTAAAATCATACCGGCTTATCGCACTAAGGCAGAAATCTTAGTCGCACAGATGCAGAAGGCTGTCATTCTTGGCTAACTGCGCTTGCTCAGGGCACATACTTCTTGGACCCGATGATCATTTACCCTACAGTGTGGGGAGTGGTCATTGGTTGATAATGCTGGCGCGCCCTCCCGAATGAATCGGTGCTTCGGGGAATAGGGCCTGACCAACGCACACTACGGCGAAAAAAATGATAATAATGTGACAACGCCTATCGAGAATCTCTGGAACTACTAGGATTTATCTATGATAATGTATACGAATAAGGACCTAGTTTAGAGTTTTGCATTTGGACACATTGTATATATCTACCGTTATTAAAAAAAGCAAAATGGTTTTACTCACCACAATGTGTTTCTAGAGCTCAACTGTAGATTCGAATTCGACGGAATGGTAGAAGTCTGAAACAATACAAAAACTGGTCAGTGTCGAATTAACAATACAATCGATTATTCAGAAATCAAAAATGTTTGCCCAATAATGTCACTTGAACCAAATAATTACTCTCTCATTTTTCAATGAAAATTTTCTATTTCTATAACTCTAAAAATAATCAATGAATATCTCCAATATTTCAATTCATGAAAGAAGAAATGAATTTAACAATTCTGTATAGAATAAGAAATCATGGAAAAATGACGAAGTTGAAAAATGAGTGATATTTCGAATAATATATTAGCGCCGGTCAAAATTCCTCAAATAATAATTTTTTTGAAGTTCATGTGAGAATTTGAAAAATGGAATCGACGTAGTTTCTGTTGTAAAAAATAGGCAACATTACACTAGTTATGTTCCCAGGTTCTCATTTTCACAGAGATCCTTCAAATAGTGTGAGTTCTGCGGAATATCAAGTTATCGATAGTAATTTTCAAAACGATTGCACCCTGAACAGATAAAGCTGATTTTTTCCAGGATAATGGAAGAAAGTTTCAATTATATGGCCGGATCTTATTGGAAAAGTAGACCAAAATCACCAGCAATTATTTTCAGTAATATATGAGCATTTTCTACTTCAAAATATATAATTTCAAATGTCAAACTTGAATATGGAACAGATATGTAGTTTCGAAATATATTAGGGTTATTTTGATAAACTACACTTAACGATTTAATCTTCACAATTTTTATTTGAAAAATATATCACGACATGTTTCGCTAACACAGTAGATTTGTCAACTGTGATTTGAATATTAGGGTTAGGTTAGGTCAAAAGATAGTGGATCTATTCTCCTCTTCCCCGCAACCCGCAAGGGTTTATTGGGCACACGCCTTTTCACTCTCGACCAAATGAACTCAGCTTCTTGAAGAAGTCGATTACTTCATATGGTTAGTAATCTTTCAGGTCAGATGGTGAAAGTGTGGCTCTTCCAATCTCTGAAAATATGATTCGGTTCGCAGCGGGGCAGGCACAAAGTATGTGCTCTGCTGTTTCATCATTTTCTAAACAGAGGCGACACACACTCTCTTCCGACAGTCCCGAGTCTCTGAATATGATGATTCACACGACAGTGACTTGTAAGGAGGCCTGTTAGACTGTAGTCCAACAACTGTTTGGTATCAAGCTACGAAGGGTGAATAAACGCCTTGAAGTGAACCAATCCTGGAAGATTCTGCCAGAAGTCCATAAATCTTCTTGTCATCCAGGTGTTCAACCTTCGTTTGGCAAAGCCCACAGCGATGCCAATGACAGGTTCTGGTTCAGCAACCTTCTTTGCAAAGAAGTTAGCAGCTTCATTTTTTCCAGGCCAGTATGGCCAGCAAGAATCCAGACCAGAGACAATTTGTTAAGTCTTCCTACTGAAGAGAGTTGTTTTTGACAACTTGCTACCAATGTAGACGTTGCTCGGTAGGAGCCAAGAGCTTTCAACGCTGCTTGACTACCAGAAAATATTTTTTTGACTGGTGTATGAATTTCGATTCTACCAATCTCTTCGCACACAATTCAATTAGATAGATTTCCGCATAGTCGCATAGACCTCCAGGCAGGTTGATATCTCTGCAACACCTGCAACAGAAACTGAATGTGTTTTCGATCCATATGTGAATCAACAACTCTCTGCTCTCAAATTTTCCTTCTCCCAGAGGATTCAGTTCTCTCTACCCAAGAACAGTGTATAATTCAGTTCGTAGTTGACAGTTCAAGGCATAGTCTCAGAGGTCATTCCCAGAATGCTGTGCCGCTGACGGTGTGGTACTGATGGTACCACTGATGACCATATATGGAGTAAAATAGGTTTATCTCACCAGGGGTTTGTAGTTTGGCGAAACAAAAAAGATACTCATCAAAAGCTCGTAGCTTGAAAACCAAATGGGAGCTATTAAGAAATCAAATTGCATATTGTCACACCGATTTGCTGCTGTGTCAGTAGCCTTGGGTTCATGTCTCGCATAGACTCGTCATTTATACAGTGAAATTTCGAAAATTATGTATTTCTACACATTTTAACGGATTGAACTCAATATACTCAACCCTTGGCTGCCTTAATACTTCTGTTCCAGTCTTATAAAATTTTTGTACATCAACCCCTTTTATTGCAAATGAATTAAAGAAACATGTTTCTACTTGCGAAAGCATGATCACGTTGAAAGCTTACCGTTCCATATCCATGATGATCTATTCATTCACATCATTTTGGATCATATTCATTTCTTTCCGAAAATAATGAATGAAAGGAATTCCTATCACTGAATTCCCCTTCAAAGAAAATATTATTCCTTACAAAACTCAATTTGAATTCTGAATAAAGACGCACAAAGTAAACGTTTGCTTTTCTCAAATGCCACATCAAAATATCGCATACCCATCTAAAAGTGTACAAATCATATTGCTACAATAGCCTGAAGGCTGACATGTCATCGTACTCATATGACACGAAACAAGAGATTGTTGATGTGTGGTTTGTATTCCATATGTATTAGTATTCTTGTCAACATGTTTTTACTCGTAAAACCGGAAAACTCAGTTATTGGAAAGGGAACATTTTCAGGAGGAATCTGTTTTTTGAAAAAACTTTTCTTCTACGTCCCCATCAATATAATAAAAGGAAGTATAGCCCAAGAGAAGAAACATGATATTGAATAAGTCTTTGAATTATTTCATGAAGATGTGCAGAACTTACAGAAGAGTTTCTTTTTGACAGACTGAAAGATTGAGAGTTTCGTTTTCGAAAAAGATGGCAGATTTATATGATTTATAAACCAAACCTCGCAACACATGCCATACAAAACAAACAAAAATTTCCTCCACCAGAAAACATCAACCTCATGAAACAAGTCAATACAGGAAACCGTATGGTCATCTGGGAAAACCTAAACATCCATAAATTGAAAAGTCATAATTCACTTATCGAGAAACAAATACAAATCGAAACACAACAAGACCTAACATTCAATATACTCCTCAAAACAATACACATTCCCAGAAACAATAAACCTAGAGAAAAACCAACACAAAGGATATTAGCTGATATAACCCAAATACAGACAAATTTAAACAAACATCCAGATGAAAGGAGAGGACAAATTGCTGCATTGAGGCCGTAGAAAAAAACAAACAAGAAGATAAAACGTTCAATTTGAGTAGAGCCATGAAGATAATATCACAGCCTGCTATGGAAAGCGCTCGCATATAATAATTAGAAGTTATTAAAGCTCCAAATTCTTCATGTGAAAAAATGGTAATATTAAAACATTTAAAATGAAGGAAAACTAGTTGCATCAATGAAAATTAATGAACTGTGAACAATTGAAATTTTACTCCGAAAAAAACTTTTGTACATGCACATTTTTGTGAAGATTGTATTTCGAACCTACTTGCTATCTTTCTATCTTGTGAAGTTTTCCAAATTTTCTGTATAAAGATGGACAACTGGAAATCTGAAAAGCATCTATCGGTTCTTTCGAAACCGCAAGACCTTTTAGCAACTGATGAATTTTTGTAAGCTTTACCTGCCGATCTCCCTTGTATGATTCGTATGAAATACGGCCGATTTATTCACAGCTTCCTAAATGAACTCGCAGCCCTCTTTTATAACCATTGGCGAGCCGGTCCATTTGCGGACAGAGGTGGGAAATCGATTTTATTAGCGCCATTCACAGGAAATCGCCGACCATGCATTTTTCACCAGAAATTAATTGAATGAAATATCTGCGCCCACTTCGCTTCTAAGGGTAATTGAAATCAGGAATGAGCCCTTTTGTACTGCAGTATAATAAAACATCCGAGTGATATATACGTTTGAACAATCGGACGCCTGATGATAAATCAAGCCTTGTACAGCGAACTCGCATTAGCACGATGTTTAGGTTGGTAATCCGTGTAATAAACACACGGACATACGTATATGGAAGGGAAAGATCTCAGGTAATGTGAAATATACCCGTTTGCTTTTCGTTAATTTCTGACATCCCTAAACATAAATATCACTCACTGTTTCAACTCTACCGGGCTATCATTCTTGGAGGTTCTGGTTATATGAAAGGCCGATGAAGGTTTAGAAGTTGATGTTACGTGGAGTATTCAAGAAACTCAGTAATTTATTAATTCATAAACATACTTGTATAGTCTATTCATTCCCAATTGGAACGGCAATAAAAATAAGAGTACAGTCATAAACATTTCTTGCCTGTGGCCCCTAGTGGCCCAGATACTTAGTAAACGTGCTATCAAATATAGTTGAGGCATAAAGGCTCGGCTAGCTGGACTGGCTGAATACTAATATTTTGTCCGTTTTACAATATTTCTTTATCAGTGCCGTGCGTTCGTGGGGTTAGGTGAGGTAGTGAGTGGTTTTGCAAACCGATTTTTGAAAACTTTTTCTAGAGATGAATCACCCTAACACCAAACTGATATTTTTGCACTCGACGCGCGTTTCGCTAACAAGGTTAGCCTCTTCAGCAGAAGCAAATTGATACTGCATCTGAAGACAAGGGTTAGCTGTTTATATACCTAAAGTTTTTTGGTCCGATGTGGACTTTGTTTATTAAATGATGATTATCCTAATTAATTTTTCTGTAATTAACTAGTGGAGCCACTGTACTCTTATTTTCATTGCCGTTCCAATTGGGAATGGATAGACTATACTTAATCAAGCCAAGTACCTCTATTATTACCTACAGAGGTGTTATATACGCTAATATAATAAACCATTGTTACTTTAAAATATAAGTTCGAGAATGTCCTTATAAGAGGAAACTGCAGTAACGTTAGTTAAAAATAAAAGCGGTAAGTTATCAAATCAATTCTCTTTTCTCCAGAAATGTTAATTTTTTGATCAGATTTGGTTCATCATCAAACACGCCTTTCTGAATAAGCAAAACTATTCTATTCATATCATTTCTTGGAGATGTCGATGTCATTAGAAAAGACAAACATTAATGCGAGCGAAACAACGGGAACACAACAACTCTAGAGGACCAGCTCGGGCACTGTCAACCCTAACCAAATCGCGTTTGATAAAATTCCTACTGCAGTAGTAGACGGAGCGTCAGATATAAAAATCTACAGACCACGGCCAAAAAAACTGGAAAATATATTTCACAGAATATGAGCAATTGCTGATATTGAAGGGATTCGATTTGTTTGAAATGCTTGATGTGATTGAATGCCTTTTGTTCCAGTCAGAACAAGAAAGTAAAGTTTATGTTGCACATCCATTGTTTTCATCTGATAAACTTTGAACGGCTTTGGCAGTTTTGATTTTGTTCATGAGTGAATTGTTTATATATCCTTCAGCGACATTGATAGACTTCCAGCCACCGTGTCTCTTCAAATTTGTGTTTTTCACCATTATCGGAAAATAACGTAGGTGAATGCCATGGCTTGTGTGATTTTAAAGATTGGGTGGATTCAGAAATTATGCGATGCTCAATCCGAGATCCCCAAAACTGTGGATACAAATAGGTTGAATCAAACATTATCCTTTTTTGTAATTCACGAATAATCTGTTATGTGGAGTATGGACGGCCGTGAAGATAAATATTGCGTTTTTTTTGGTCAGTTACAACAGAAACTCTCTCTCAATATGTGTTTTGCAATCCTGTATGTTAACAAGCAACATGTCTTTCTTGTGGTTCATTAGATTAATTAACATTTTTGTTAGTTCTTCTCGTCTATACTCACCGGCTAACCCAATAATTATTCTTACCTCAAAATAAAGTAAATTATACTGACACTTTCATAAACTGCAATTATAATATTTTGTTAAAATTACCTTAACTCTTTAAGGTACAGGAAATTCAAAATTAAACACCCCCTAGATGTACATCTTTATTTTTCCGTCTATTTTTAAAAAAAAATTATCAACAAACCAAATGGAAATCATTCAAGAAAGGAAAATAAACCAACAAAAAAATTGAAATTACCCAATTTTTTCAGAAAAATAGAGGTTCAAAATTTAACACACTATTCCATTAGTAGAAATTTTTCATGAAATTTCCCTCATTTGAAATTGCTGTGATATGTCTGGAAACATGCTTTGTTTTTCCCGAAACAAAGTGGAACCAGTTTGTTCTAATCTCGAACTCTCCTGAACTGCAAAAAGCGCAGCTCCGTCTAATCGTTCGTTCAGGCTGATGTGCACTCTGTGTAAGCCTCAAAGCCAGACTTTGACAAGATTTCATTTTCTTTATTGGTATCGTCAATTCAGTTGATGTTCTTGAAAATGATACCAATTTATCAGCGACTAAATGATTTATGCGGACTTCTGCGGAAGTCTTTCATTGATAACTTCGGAAGACCAAGTAATTTGTATAAGATGAACGAATTCACAACAGCTGCATCCAAGAAAAAGAACATCATTCTGTGCCACCACTTTTTACTTTTACGGTCAATGCCATAAACGGCCCGCATCTGATCAAATTTATCAACTGCATTCATGTATTTATTATAATCTACAAGAACAGCAGGGCACGGTATAATTGTGATGCTTCCATCACCTCCTTTTCGTCTCACTTCAGTTACGTGATGAGGACTGTGAAAATTCGAGAGGAGACGAACTACTCTTTTGTCTCGCCACTTATAACCACAAACTCCCGTCTTACTGCAAAACCATTCATAATCACTTCTTTTCATGGTCCTATTTGGTGCGAAAATTGGTGAATTTTTTCTGTTACTATTGACAGTAGCCCACTCATATATATGATTATCTACTTTTTCATCAGACTAACACTCGAAAAAAATTTGTCAAAGTGTAGTATGTGAGATTTACTTTCAATAATTGAAGATAATCTTTTCACAACCCTAGAACCCAAAGCCTTTTCCACTTCTCCAGCTACTTTGTCTGTGTAGATTTCAAAGTCCATACAATATCCTGTTTCATCACAAATCATCCGGACTTTATATCCCCTTTTGATAGGTTTTTTTGGAAGATATTGCTTCAGAGAAGATCGAC
>WOGO01006930.1:0-10676 GCA_015342085.1 Leptinotarsa defecta | reverse complement strand
CCCTTTAGGCCGCCTGAGCATGAAATTCGAGGTGGGGAATCTTGACCCAAATATGGCGGAGAGTGAACTTACTTGTGTTTATTTCTATATGGTGCTGTGCTGTGCTTATTTATTTATGGGTTTATAAGGTAGACTATCTTTTCCCAATGTGAGAAAAATAATGTACAATTTTTTTTTAATTTTAACATATTTTATTTATAGTAGACGATTCAACAAAGAATAAGTATACGTATTTTTTTGGAAATTGAATTTCACTCTGAAATTCAAATAAAAACATTGTTAGGAGAGCACTGAAAGCAGTATACCCTAGTCCACCTGAAGATAAGCCATTCGAATATGCGTTGGACATTAGCTCTGGACATTGGCCCAATGAAGGTCAATCATGCAGCAGTTGCCGTCGGAAACAAAATTTACTCATTTGGAGGTATTCGTACAGGAGAATTTTCAGAACAGTACACGATGGACATTTGTGTTATGGATACTGAAACTTTAAGATGGAGCCGTCATTCAGTTAGCGACTTACCATACTTCGAAAATAGTGATATTTTGCCATACAATAGGTAATAGTTGAGATTTGGAGATTAACTCCAGAAATAAATTAAATTTCTTAAAATGCAGTAAAGAAACTTAACTTTCCTACACTATCTTATAAATAAGAGATTGTCAACATATTAGCTAAAAATGTATTTCATTCAAAGTACGGTTTTAGTTACAAATAATAGGAAACCGCGGTTTCATCAACTTGCCTGTACTCTAGCAAATCATTAACAAACAATAGTGGTCCTAACACTGAACCCTGAGGAAACCTAGTTTTTAACATCTCATATTTCTCTGATTCTATCTATAACTCTGATCAACGTCCTTTCATATAGGAACTCAACTATCTCAGTAAATTATCCAAGTAACAAGTACTTTAAATGTATTGCAGAGGACACTGTATCAAGCGCCTTAGACAAGTTGAAAAAACTGCAAAATTATCAACATCTATCTTGTATTAACATATATGTTATATGTTGTTTACTGATAAGAAGCTTCACCTAGAAACAGGTAAAATAATAAGTCAATAATTAGGTAGAAGGTTATATGATTCAAATTATTATTATATAAAGCATGAATAAGGTAGAAATTATTCAGTATGGGAATGCTTGAAGAAGCTATTGTAGAACGAAACACGTGCTTCAGTTTTGTAAACTGTCCAGTGAAAATCTAACAATAATATGTTATTTGAATATGTTTGTAGGTATAGACACACCGCTATTGTTTACGGAGATAAAATTTATATCTGGGGTGGTAGGAACAACCAAGCATCTTGTTCCAAGTTATTTTGTTTTGATACCAATTTGCAATGTTGGACAGCTCCAAAGACTACAGGAAATCAACCTATAGCCAGGGATGGTCACAGTGCGTCTTTGTGGAAAAACCAAATGATTATTTTTGGTGGCTTTGAAGAAGAATTCAATACTTTCACTCGCTCCGTATATTCTTTGGATTTGGAAAATATGCACTGGAGTCGCATGCAAATAAATGGTAATTTTTTAATAGATGTTTCTGACCTTGAAGTAAATGACAGGAAAGTTCTTAGTTATTTCATCTCGGTTATCAGGAAAACCAAGATAAATATTCACTAAAAAGAGGTACCTGAAAAAGTAAAGAATATTCAAAGTTCAATTTAGTTAAAAAAAAAATCCCTTTCATGATAAGATGATATGCTCTTTTCATTCAAATGTAATTTTTTTAAATTATGTGTTCTGTTATTGGGAAATTTTTTATAAAATTATGTTGATGACTTCGTTATTTATACAGTAATTTTGAGATCAGGAAAAGTAAAAATTATGGACGAAATTCAATGGGAATAGAGCGAAATTAAAAACTTTTTATCTTTTTTCATGGACATATCGAAATCGGACATCTCCATCAAGTATTATTGTAATATTGACTTTTTGATTTTTCTCTTATCAGGTCCCCAACCACATTTACGTGATTATCATACCACAGTTGTGATAGATGATAAGATATATATGTTTGGAGGAAGGAAAGTTGAAATGGAATCTCCAATATTTATTGGAAGATTACGTTTGGTGTACTGCAATACTGTTTGGTGTTTAGATCTTCAGGCCAGTACTTCTCTTTGTTGGCAAGAATGCAAAGTTACAGGTGACAAACCGATTGGTCGACGTAGTCATTCATCTTGTAAGTTATTTCCTTATTGTTTGATTGATAATTTGAGTGAAGTTCTTGTTTTCTAAAAGATAACATACGATTTTTTTTAAATGATATCAATTTGTTTCTCGTCTCTCTTTCCTGCTTTTTCTCCTTTCCTTTTTTCAAGTTTGACTGCGAATTATTTTGTTGAGAAAGGTCCAAAGTTATTTGGATGTTCTGCATTACCGCCTTTGAGTAGAGGAATTACAAGAGTTGTTTTTAGACTCGCAGGGAATTTTCCAAGGGAAAAAGATTCATTTATAGCCATTACTAATGTATTCAACGTAGAATCGGGAAGGTTATTAAGAATTTTTACTGAAATTTAGTCAATGCCCGGTGCATTTTCGTTTTTCTTTTCTTCAATATTTTTTTCAGCTCTAATAAATTTGTATCTTGAAAATGAAAGTTGTATTTTCATTCTGGAAAAAAACATAATATGGTTGGTACTCCGGAACATATAAATTACATAATCCGGCAATTAACAGAAAATAAAATACACCTTTCCGTTCCAAAAACAATTCAGACAAAATATTCTTCAATTTATGAATGTAAAAAGCTGTATAATCACATACCTTATGAAATTAGGAAGGAGAAAAGCTGTAAAACGTTCAGAAAACTTGTTAAAGATGCCCTTGCAACAAAAGCGTACTACAATTTTGATGAATATTACAATGAAACTTTGCTGTGATTTAATATATGTGTATTTATTTTTTTTTGGTTGTTGTTTATATTGACACCTACACTTTAAATCATATTTTATACTGTGATATATCATATTTTATACTGTGATATATCATATTTTATTGCCAAGACATGTGAATTTATGTTCAAATTGTGTGTAGTTGTTTTTTTACATTTTTGAAAGGTACTAAACAAACTATTCTTTCGACAAACTTGGTTAAATTTAATTTTTTTTATTGTTATATTTTATCTACTTGTTATGTGAACTTAGTTTTGCTCAAATTGTGTTTATGGGTATTTGGGGTTTTAAATTGTTTTTTTCTTTTATTGTTTGAAGTGTTATACGTACCAGATTTTTTAACAGGCTTTGTCAATAAGATAGTATTTTCTTGGACAATAAAGTATATATCTATCTATAATATAAGTTATCTTTTACTGGTTAGATGGAACAGCAATTTCTCCCTTGATTTATCATGTGTAGATGTGGAATTCTGCTATTTGTTAGTATCTCTTCTACTTAGTAACCTTTCAATAAAAAAATTATTATTATTAAATAAAGGGATAATCTCAAGTCATGAATATGTTTGATACTATTAATTGATTGGCATATTTTTTTCTTTTCAGTCGTGTACAATAATAAAATGTACATTTTTGGGGGTTATAGTTGTGTGAGAGGAAGACATTATAACGACATGCATGAATTTGATCCGCAAACGATGGTATGGAGAGAATTGCATTTTCAGGGAGAGATTCCTAGAGAGCGAAAAGAGCAAGCATGCGTTGTCGTGGGAGACAGATTGTTTCTTTTTGGCGGATCAGGGTAATGAAAGTTGAAAATTAGTTTTTTTGTTAACCAGTTGTCTGCAGGTGATCTACTCGAACAATTTCAGCATGGTTCTACTGCTGTCGGATATAATTCAATATCCAGCATGGTATTAGCCAGGGAAGTAGTTGTTTTCCGACAGACGTTCACCAGACCCTACTGCGTAGGTAGTTGGGGGAGATTAATATTTCGAAATATTTATTTAGTTATTATTTTTGTTGCTTGAGAAGACTATATAAGAATGATATTTGTGTTGCAGCCCAGAAGTAACAGGAGTTTATGAATTCCGTGAGCACTTTATGGATAATACGTTTCTGGATTACAGTGATACGTTTATGCTGGACTTCAAGCCGTCTTTGAAAACACTTTGTATTTTGGCTGTTAAACGGTACAAATTGGATGTATCGATACTACCACAAAATATCAGGTGAGTTAACTTCCCTTGATAAATATTACAAGTAAAAGAATAAGTGAATTATAATAATTGTTTGGAGAAATAATGTTACCACCTTTCATTTATGCCATTCTTTCTTTTCATCACATAAAGTAAATTATCTTTTTTTTTTCAGAAAACTCCACAAAAAGTTCTTATCTTGAATAAAGACTCATTCGCAACACAGCGAGGAGTTCTTGAAGGGGGAAAATACTCTGCCGATCAGAAAAAGACTGCCCAAAATCCAAATGAAACGCCCGTATTCGAAAACTCGCATGAATTTTACTTGATATTGATGCCACCATACATAAGAATGTAATCCATCCTTATAAAGGGGAAGTTCACTCTTATGATTGTTCATAATAATTTGTTGACCAAGGTTTTCTCACCAGAATATTAGTATTTAGGTTACCCTAATGTACAACCGTTCATTAAAAATATAATACACAATGTAAGTGTAAGTACGAAATAATAATAAATTAATAAATAAAAAATAATATATAGTTATTTTGAAAAGTCAATATGATAACATCAATGATTTATAAAAGTTAAATGATTAAAAATGAGAAGTATATGGATGTCAAAATAAATAAGTATAAATTCAGATGCACCTATATACATTTATTAAAATTAATTATCTTTTTTGATATGCTGCACTTGTTTGAAAGTGTGAATACTATTGTTGTTTTTGGAAGAACCAGGCAAATTGTTAAATTCCACTAGTCCTCTGCAAAACAGACCATTCATTGCTGACCTTGAGTTGGTCCTGGATACATGGGAGCTTATATTGGCTCTAGTGTCATTGTTGACTTCAATTAAATTATTGAAATTGCTAAGTTCGATACCCTTTATTATTTGGAATCAAATCAAAATATGCTTTATTACCCAAGATCTGAAAATCTTATTGGCAGAGTCTAGTAAAGTAAAACGTGTATATGGGACATTAAATTAACAAATATAAACTATAAAATGATGCTTATAGACAAGAGCAGAGTATATGGACAGAACAAAATGAACATTGATAGCCATTTCAATAACATGCCAATTACTCAATAGAGCAATTGGTAGAATTCGTCCACACTATAATAGGGGCCTCCCAAAAAGAAATTCCTTTGCTTTCTTTCTGAATTTCTTTTCATTATATATTCGCCTTATTGACATAAATGAGAAACGACACCGGTCCCAAAACGGAACCTTGTGGGACCCCACTGCCAATGAAACGTTCCTCTGATGAAATTCCATTCAGTAGAACATTCTGCCGCCGGCGCCGATGAGAAAGGTACGTCTCAAACTAAAGTAAAACAGATCCTCTAAATCCGTAAACTTCTAGCTTGCGAAGAAGTAGCCTGTGGTCTACATAATCGAAGGCCTTGTTTAGGTCACAAAACATGGCCGCCGCAGCTTCTATTTCATTGAGATTGGTGTACAGTTTTTTCAGGAGTGAAAATATGGCGTCTTGTGTACCTTTTGAAGAGTGAAAGCTAAACTGGAATAAATTTAGTATATGGTTTTTCTCGAGGAAGGATATTACTCGTTTCTTTACTAGTTTTTGTATAACTTTAGACAAGACAGGTAGCAAAGCAATCAGACTATTTAGTAACAGTGGTCTATCAATCATGAAGCCTAGATATTTCATCGTAGTAACAATTTCAAAATATTCATTTCCTATTTGGATGTTCACTGTATCATGGTTAATTAAACCCATTTTCATCATTTCGTTTTTACTTACATTTAGGACAAGTTTATTGGTCAGTGAATATTCAACAGTTCGATCCATTACATCTTGTAGCTCCTCTATTGCATTATTTGAGTTATTACTTGATATGTATAATGACGTGCCATCTGCAAATAGCTCAGGCGATTGTCTACCTGTTAAATAGTAAATATCATTTAGATATTCAATAAATAAGAGTAGACCCAGTACACTACCTCGCGGGACCCCTAAATCATCCACAGATTCTGTTAAAGTTGATGATTTAAAGCTTTTGTAGTCAGCTTTCTATTTTTCGAATAAATTTCAAACCAAAGCAGTATGCCATTCAATTCCATAGTACGTCAATTTTTCCAATGGAATATTTCTATCGATGGTCTCAAAAGCCATTTTGTTACAGTATACTGGAGTGCCGTCTCACAAGAGTGATTTTTTCGAAAACCTGATATGTACCTCTTTCAAAGAGGTGATCCACTTCATCCGTTACCAACGCCTTTGATAATCTCTCCCGCTTTAGTAGACAAATTATCAAATATAAAAATGTGCAGACCAATAAACCTGAAAAGTTTACACTCTCTGTTCACATATTCATTATCAAATCTGCATTGACAGTTCGAATTGTATATTTTTTGCTTTTTTTTTATTATGTTCACTTTGGATAATCATTTTATAGGTATAAATCAACATGTTCGATACCATGTAATTGGTCCATGAATTAATACATTTCTTTCTTTCATGTGCGGTTACCCAATACTTATTCACTGATGCACAAGATCTTCAATATAATCGAGGATCTTACCATCTTGGATTATGTGGGTTAGGTAAAGTTCACAATTTAAAGGTTATCTGGAACAATCCCTAAAACCAAGAATAATTCTATCATAGTAACTTTATGTATGAGAACATTGTTCTTCCGATAATAAAGCATTTCTTGATTGATTGATTGAAGGATGATTTGATCCCAACTGACATCTGGGAACATGTACTGTTGACACCAATATTTGCTGTTTCAAAGTTGCCTCGACTGCTTAAAACATTTCTTGAAATTTATATTTTCTTTAAGCTTCTTTTACATCCTTTACGTTTGGTAAAACGTCAATCAGGTCGTTTGAAAGATTGGAAAAATTGATTTCCATGACTTGATACAAGAGAATCAAAGATTACCAAACGGCAAAATTCACAAAAAAAAGAAAAGCTGATGAAATGCATATTTCATCTAATTCTATTTAATCAGTATTGAAAAGATGAGTACAGTTGGTTCGACAAAAGAATAAACATAATGAATAGATACTTTTATGAAGCATGCTTTTCATACAGTTTTATCAACGAAAGAATACGAAGTCTGTTGAAGGAAAAAGGCGAATTTTTATTTTTCTCAAAAAATATTTATTCATCAATTCATATTTTGTCCCCTTCAAAGTAGTCTCCCTAAGATATAAAACACTTGTGCCAGCGTTTTTCCAATCCTCGAACCACTTTTGGGATGCCCTTGCATGAGCTCTTTCAGCCTTTCAATTTTGATCTCCTAAATCATCGCAAAACGCCGACCTTTCATGAGTCTCTTCAATCTTAGGAACAAAAAAAAGTCGCAGGGGTGCAAAACTGGTGAATTCAGTGGCTGAGACAGGATTACGGTGTAGTACGCGTAACCCGTGAAATTTAAACATTCACCTTATTTTTTGAACAGCGCGTATTTCTGACTTAAAAACCATGAAAATTTCAAATTGATTTCTTGAAAAGAAAAAGCTATTTTAGTTCTAAAATTTAGCTTAAAGAATGAATGTACAGATACAGTGACAAGCTGAAAAAATTGATTTTGATTATTTTCAACCTAAATTTTTTTTTTCCTACTTAACAGTACAATACTCTTGACATATGTGTCAATACCGTACATGTTTGATTTATATTTTTAAATTTCAGATTGGACATAACTAGCATGTACACCTCGAAAACAAAATAACTCTCTCTCTCTAAATTTGTTGGACGTTGTTTCCCACTCGGGCGCATTTGTCCAGGCCCCTCTTATCAAATTGACAGAAGCTTCGTCGGGGGGCGCAGCGGTCTTGCTCGAAGCAATGCTGCCACCCCTTTTTTGTCGAACTTTTTATAATAAAAAACAATATGCTTTTTAATGTCGCCTCCTGCTCAGGAGACCTTTTGATTTTTTCGCATATATATTTATTGGGTCGCCTCCTCTTCGGGACACCTTATATCGGCCAAACAATTGTCAAATTCGGGAAAAAAGTCAAAAACTTTGTTGTTTTTATTCCCTGAAAGAGTGTGAAAATAATATTTTTGTGTAACGTGTTGTAAATGATATAAGTGATATTATAACAAAAATATCTTGTAAAATGTGATGTGTCATATATACATTCATGTATAAAAAATTATGAATAAATCTTAACTTAATGAAATTGTTTACAGTGAACTGATGTCATTAATACGCATTTATTGTAAATATAATTTCAACCCACATGTTTATAACGGGTGATTTTTTAATAGGTATAGGATTTAATTTTCAAAACAACACGAAAAATTTAAAAATTGATGAAATCTTTATTGAAATCGGTAGAACGATCAATATAATTTAATGTTTGAAGATGATTTCATGCAAATGTTGTCCGCAGCTCCTCTTTGGATAGCCTATGCGCAAAGTCCAATTTTAGCATAGTCTAACATATCGACCGGTATTTCACGTATAAATGCTTCAATATTGGCTTCCAAAGCGTCAGTCGTTGCTAGTTTATCTCTGTAGACATGAGCATTAACATGACCCCACAATAAATAATCCAAAGGCGTTAAATCACACGATCTAGGCGGCCAATTGGCGGGCCTCAAACGTGAGATAAACTGTTCACCGAAGACGACTCTTAATTGGACCATTGTTTCGCGTGTCGTGTGGCATGTGGCACCGTCTTGTTGAAACCACATGTCAGGTATGTCCAATTATTCCATTTTGGGCAACAAAAAGTCGTCAATCATCACACGGTAGCGCTCGCCATTCACAGTAACGACTTTGCTTATTAACATATCCATTCAACCCAGAAATGAGCCTCGTCGCTGAACACAATTTTTCGATAAAAATGTGCTGCTAGACGTTGTGGGAGGTCGTGTTGCTTCAATTCTTGCACCAGCTGTATCTGTATCTTATAAGGTTTTACACCCAAATCCTTTAGCAAAATTTTCCACGTAGTGTACTAACAAAGGCCCAATTGCTGCGAACGGCGGCGAATCGACATTTCACGGTCATCACGAACACTGGCGGATACAGCCGCAATATTTTCTTCGGTCCTCACTCAACGTATGCGTGTTGGTGGTTTAATGTCCAATAATGTAAATTAGGTTCGAAATTTAGTCACAAGCAGCCGAATAGCTCTCTCAGTAGGCCGACGAAACTGCCCATATATTGGAAGAAGTGCACGATGCACTTTTTTCACCGAGCATGAACTTTGATGATAAAATTCAATAATTTGCAAGCGTTGTTCATTCGTAAGTCGATTCATGGTTAAATTATAGACCAAACTGAACAAGTCTGACCATGACACAAGACACGATTCCCGCGTGATCTGTCAAAAACAGTGTTGCCAAAAAGATACTAGCAAAAAAATCACTCATTACTTACTATACTTAATTCTCAGTTTGAATAAAAGTTTGTTGCACAAATTGCAAACAAAATAAATACTTTGACGAGTTTAGTGAACCTCCTGTGAACAAGTTTTTATTAAGTTTTTTACTTCAAGTCTGTAATATCTTCGAATATATTCATTTAAATTGCATGCTGTGAAGGGCCATATCGATCTATATTAAATGCCCAATGTATTTAAGGTTAAGAATTAATGCTACATTGCTTAAAATCGCTTCGTAAATAAACCTTTATTTATCGTAGGTGAAAAATTGTTATTTTACGGCTTAGTACGGCTTCAGTAAAAGCTTGTTTTCGAACACATTTTTTATTATTTTATATTGATCTTCGCGAGTTAAAAACTTAACCAACCAACTACTCAACTTCGCTCTGTATTTCTCAACAGATTCAATATTTCTTGAACCGATGTTCTTTCCATAACCATTTAACAAATTTCCTACATCGCACTATATCAAACGATGCCATCTGTTTTCATTATTTCTCAGACAAGGGCGAAGTAGGCGAAGGAAATTATATAGTGGCGACTGAGCCCCTATGAATTAACAACTACGACATATGTCGAGCAGCACAAAACCACACAAGAATAGGGGCAATCCGGTATACGTGAAAAGAGTTTACTCAAGTACCCACTTGATTGCTAGTCTGAAAAACTGCATTCTCTCCAGATGAAGAGAGCCCGGAATTCACGTACAAAAAGCACAATGACAAATTTATAGAAACCTTAACAAAAAAACCGCTGATATGTATTATCCATCAAAAAGTCGTTTGCGAATACGTTGAAATCGTCTTGAACAAATTTCTCTGACTATGATTCGTTCGACGTCGGAGAAAGGAGCACCTAATCGCATATTCTTGTTCATCTAGGTCAACAACAGAGTATAAGTGTTCCGTTTGCTGAACGTTATACAATATGTGTTCCTTATTCTACATATTGTCTTGTTTAGATAATAATTTAGCAAATGACAGTGGCTGGACTAAGGAGTAATTCCTCGAAAATAAAATTGTAACGGAAATAACAATTCCTAACCTAAATTAGTGTTGTAAAATTTCCGGAAATATATTTTTTGGAAATATGTATTTCTGGAAATATTTCCTGAAATATTGGAAATATATGGAAATATTGGAAACATTAAAAAAAAAAAATAAAATTGAATATTAATTCATAAAAAACCAAAACAAAACA
>WOGO01006928.1:0-11461 GCA_015342085.1 Leptinotarsa defecta | reverse complement strand
GGTTAGGCTTTCATAGCTGAGTCAAAATACTACGGTAAACCTCTTATACTTTGCCTTTTCAATACCAATGTATCCACAATAGATCTTCCGAAATTTTTGAGCCATTGACGATGAAATTCGCTTAAAATATCAATTCAGCAGCAGGAGGCACATGTAAATGTGTCAGGTTAGGCTTTCATAGCTGAGTCAAAATACTACGGTAAACCTCTTATACTTTGCCTTTTCAATACCAATGTATCCACAATAGATCTTCCGAAATTTTCGAGCCATTGACGATGAAATTCGCTTAAAATATCAATTCAGCAGCAGGAGGCAATATGTAAATGTGTCAGGTTAGGCTTTCATAGCTGAGTCAAAATACCACGGTAACCCTCTTATGCTTTGCCTTTTCAATAGCAATGGATCCACAATAGATCCTCCAGAACTTTTGAGCCATCGATGACGAAGTTCTTCGAGTTTGTCAATTCAGCAGCAGATGAAATATTATAAAAAAACTCAATGCAAAACATCTTTCGCTTTATACGCCCTGTATTTGACGAAAGCACACCACTAGAAGTGAAACTATTTTTAATGAGATTAATATGGTGATTACACCGCTTCTGCAAATTTCTGAAAGGTTGGCAGTGATAATGCTTAACCTCAGTAAAGATATTTCACTAATTTGATTGAAAGAAAACGTCTAGAAACATCAATAATACCTTTCCTGGAAAACATGTATGCATTTTTTATGAAAGGGATGGAAGAACATAAAAGTATCAAAGAGTCCTAAATGATATTTCATTTTTTTTATTCAAATGATGGAATTGTTCAAAAGTTTGGACCCTCAATTACCGGGTGTTAAGATGAATAACTGAATCAGTGGCATAGTCAATGTTGAACAATGATAATTTGTCATTCGTGTGTGAGTTTAACAGTTTAATGATAAAATTTTTCCACCGCACTTTTCTATATGACTGTACTATCACCTAGTTTTCAGGAATTCTTGCTGAACTTTCGGTTTCTAGTGCCAGTTTCGTCAAATCGAGTTCGTTCATTACTAAATAACCGTGTCAGTTAGTCTTTTTCGTGTAATGAACCTACTTGTCTCTAGTTACATTGCATGTCTGCGTTATGATTCCAAGTAATTTGTAATTACCTACGAAACATTACCAAGAACTTGATATTTTCTGCCTGCCAAGTCGAATTTTCCACTTCAAAAACTAGTTAAATTCCGTAGAAATGGGTAAGAGGGATTGCGGTCAACATGAATAATTTGTTTATTACAAGAATGTGGCGAAACATGTTTTGCTCAGTTGACGAATAGAAATTCAATCACTTGCAAAGTTTTCAAAAACATGCGTTCTTGTGAGTTTTCCGATTATAAAATGTATTCAAAACATAAATATACTTAACATTAAGCAATATGGTCGTTCCGTCAAAATTAATTTTGTGCTTTATCATATATTTTGATAGTGCTTGTCATCCAGAATAAAATGGCAAACTTTTCAAATCAATAGTATTTATCGTTAGCAAGATGCATGTCTTTTAAAGCTAGTATGACATCACGAAATATGTGCGATTCTCGATACAGCATCTGACCCACGTCTAAACTGTTAAAAAGCGAAGCATTCAATGTTTGATGCAGGTGTGTTCAGTCCAGGAAGGTTTTATTAGGGCCAACATACACAGTTTAACATATGTAACGTATATAAACTGACTTTGTTCGTCAAATTTAATGATGCATTAATTTTATTGTTACTTTGAAATAATCTCTACAACAAACATGCTTTTGAAGTTATGAGGGCTAGCATATTCGCTTAATAGACATTTCAGAACATCCTGTAACATTCTGAAATGTTCAGGAATGGTCTGAAACATTCTTGGAAATAAATTAACGTTTGAGATCATTTTGGGAATTATATGGTGTGGTACTTCTCTAGTCATCGTCCAAAAAGGAGGTTCCCGTTTTTAAATAAAGGACGTACTTTTCAAGACATGAGGTCGAGAAGTTTCACGTTCCAGAAATTTCTAGAATAGTTCAGAAAATTCGAAAGCATTCGACAACAATACAAAAAATACTGGAAGGATTTAGAATGATACGAAACAGTCTGGAATGTTCTTGAATGCTGTGGAATGTTCTGGAACATTGTGAATCATTCGAACGAAGCCTTTTTTATATGACTGTGGTTACCCATTGGTAGGAGTATATGAAGCAAATCCTCTTATAATTTGGAGTTCATCCTTTTTTTCCAACTAACACGCAATCTTATTTCAACTTCATAAGTGAAGTCGAATAACAAGTGATTAATAATAATAATAACCTGTAATGAAACTATTTCAAGCAAAATTATGTTCACCATTATCAATGCAATTTTGAAATAATACCTGCCTGAGGACTACACAAAACGAAATTTGACCTTAACCTTCAAAATAAGTCGTGCATGAAATAAAACCAATCAAATTGCAACCTTTGTTGTCGGCGGTAGCTTAGCTACTAGTAGGTTAGACGGGTTGAGGGTGAAAAGTCAGATGAAGAAGGGTACCACATCCGCAGTAACCATTGCCTGGTTCAAGAGGCAACTAAAACGGAGCTCAATCCAGTAGTGTTATGCGACCAGTACCGATGGATGAATGAAACCTGGACCTCATCAGGTATCACCAACGGAGCCGCTGAGATACCAAGGCGACTTCTCAGAGCATTTAGCCACATCCATGCAGTGGGCTACATGGATCTGTAAAACTTTTTCCCCCGTACTAGTGGGAAATTGATGGACCATAACCAAAATCGAAAGGAGGAGTACTTTTTCAGAGACCTCTTTGAGACGTCATAAAAGTAGAACAAGCCAACCTACATCACAGGACGGCGGCTTCGGCGCTTAAAAAAGTTATTGGAGAATTTGATATTACTTTCATACAAGATCCCTGGGTCTACAAGGAAATATCTCAAGGGATTGGAGGAGATCCGGGAGGAGTTAATACACAACATAACCCAAGAGACTTCAAGAACATGCATAATTAATTGAAAAGAGTAATTTACTGCCGTTGAGTAACTTTCGTACGGGAGACTTGAAGATGGTCAAACTAAAGATGGCTGTTGAGGAAGTATCTGAGGCAATCGTGATTAGATACCTTCCTTATGATAGTCAGGAACCCCACAGCCACGGAAGAGAACTAAACTAAAGGCTATGAAGCAGATACGATCACAGCTTGTAATCGACCTGGAGGAGCACCGACACCAATGAAAGCGGTAAGCAATCATAACAGTTTTTAATATAAATGTGATGGAATTGACTGATACTTGATGAAAATCCATGACGTATTCAAATAACATTTTATTGTGAGATTTTTACTGGACAGTTCAAAAAAACAAAGCCAGGTTGCACTGACGAACCCAAAAGTGACATCAAGACTAGTCTGAAAATGAACTGGCGAACAGGAATAGATTGACTATATACAGGCAACAAAAATCTGATGAGTGTGTGAACACCAAATATAGGCCCAGAACCTGATGTAGGGCTACCAAAGCCTTTGGTATGGAACCAGATCGGATAGTGGGTCCATAAGAAATACAGAGAGTACTGGGAAAACATAACAAGAAACAAACACAAGAAATCCTTTATGAAGGGATGAAGAAGAACTGCTTCAACAAAGCAGGGATCGGTTCAGAACAATCAGAGATCTATTCACTGGACACTGTTCATTGAGAAGGCAACTGAACAAAATAGGGCTCTACGATAGTGACCTAAACTGCAGGCAATGCAACAAGGAACATAGGCAGCTCGTCAGTTTATGGACACAACCTAAATTATGTCTCAAAAGGATTGGGCAGTGTTTTCGATAGGAGCTCATAGTGTTACTTAACATCCTCATATCTTAACTGATTCATACATTACCATTATGAATGATACACATAAACCTTCCTCTCGAAGCACTCCGTTTGGTAGTTTTTGAATTCATCGCGTTCAGACAGTCACACGCGGGGGAGTTTCTTCTTTTGTTTTATATTCATATTCCTCTTCAGTTTGATCTTTCTCTTGAAGATGATCACTTGGTGATCGAAATACGTGTCGAGGTGTTAAAATAACGGTTTGGAGTTAGGAAATAACTCCAGTAATATTTCTCTCAGTTTTCAATTACCTATTTGTTGTCAGGTCATTTATGTATAATAAAAATGAACTAATATCTTTCGCTAAAAGTACAAACTCAAAGTTATTGATGATTACATTTCTCGAACTTAGAAAATTCGGTACTTCATAAATCTCATAACCAGAAATCATAATTTTCAAATCATTCAGTATACATTGGTATTTTATTCAAAATTTTGTATGTGAAGAAATATGAATTTGAAGACATTGAAGTGAATGTAAAATATTTTAGAGAAAGAAATAACAGAAAACAGAATCGGTTTGATGCTCCTCAAAGTTCAATATTTGTTTTCAATCCAGAAAATAATTGATTTATTTTCCAAGCAACTCGACCACTAAATTATTCACTTCATATTAATTACTTCTGTGATGGGTAGCCATTACCAGAGTTACGACGAAGAAAATGAGAAGTAAAAGTTGAAAAACCACAAACAATCGGTGAAAGTGATATAATATTGTTCGAAGGATAATCGTTTCTTGTCTATCATAATTTAATTAAATTATTACTAACAGCGGATTTAGCTATATTGTTAGTTTCAAACAAAAGTGAGTTCTGGGAATGGGTTCTTTTGTGAATATCAAATTCACATCAAGAAATTATTTTATCGCGGGGATCTTCTTATGAGTGAACAGTTCATAAATATTTCACCTTCAATCAAAGGTGTAGGCGAACTTCAAAATTCAAAACTTTTTTTCAAATTCTGTAAAAGCTAACTTATAATTTCGAAACATTTGAATTTAAGTTCTATGCAAAAAGTAAATCTCTAGCAGATTAATACCTTGACTCTATACAAGAAACACTTTCCTAACCCGTCAGGAAAATCCACAATAAATATTCTGCAATGAATATGATTTTGTGGCAAAAATGACATAGACATGGATGGTCGTTTCAATAACATCACACAATAATTTATAGTTAGATTATTAATATCGGCGAACAGGTGATAAAAAAAACTTGATGAAAATCCATAATGTTTAGTGAAAATCTCACAATAATGTGTTTTTTGAAAAAGTGACTGTAGGTAATATGAATTAATTGAGAATGGTTCTAGAGAATGACTTGAGCTGAATTGTTAATAATAATTATTAGTGATTACAGAAATTAGCCTAGCTCAAGTATGGCTATGAATCGCGGTTGTCAACTTTGAAAAATCCACCAGTATTATGCATTTACTCGAAACATCGAGAGATACAGTCCAGTCCAGACATTGCAGAATTATTTCCTGAAGCAAATTTTCGTACGAATGGAAAATTTTTCTTCAAAAACAAATTTTTGGTGTAATACCATTTTCATTTTTCATATCAATGAAATCCGAGTTCTAACCCATTCGGTCAGTACGACTAGTACCAATGTGGGAACGCATTGCCATTTGTTTTACTCATGGTTGACGTATGGGCACTACATGGCTAGCATTCAAGCTCTTCAAACCTCTTGGAATAATCCTCGTCATTTTTTAAAGAGAACTTTACGTTAGAAATGTTATGTCCAGAGGGACACTATTTTATCATAACCTCAACTGTTATACCTGCTTTCCTGATTTATAATCACTCCTAGGATGGGAATAAAAAAGTGAACATTTTTGACAAATTAATTTCATGATAAATTCATCCATGTGACTGTTAACTACGTAACTTTCCATTTTGGTGCCACCTTCTGGAAAAAGCAATTTTTTTCTGAGTTGTGTCCAGTATTCCATACATTTTTTTTCTGACGCTGAGTCTATAGAGTAGATGGATGTCGAGCTCATGACTCCAACTGACCTCCCTGTAAATTTAGTCCGTCTACCTCATTAACGATGAAACAGCAGAGCATATACTTTGTGCCTGCCCCGTTAGGGACCGAATCAGGTTTTTAGAGTTCGACAGAGCCGTTCTCTTACCATCTGACCTGAAAGACCATTCACCATACAAACTAATCGGCTTCGTTAAGAAGCTAGGTTTATTTGGCAGAGTGTGAATAGGTGTGAGTCACAATAAACCCTTGCGGGTTGCGATGGAGGTTCGAATAGACCCACTCACTTTGGACCTAACAACCTAACCAGTATTCGGGCAGAATCATTGTCCAGGAGTGTATAGAAAGGCAATAGAAATTCATAAACAGAGAGAAAAGTTCAATTGAAAGTAAGAGGAAATTAACATAAATGAAATCTGGCTATCTGTTTTCAATCGCACAAAAATGCGGCCAATTGAACCAACCAATAACAACAAAGTCTCGCTCTCCACCAGTCGAATAAAGGTGGAGACAAATTCCAATAACGTGGTACCTGCTGCGAGAAAAAATCGAGCTCTTCGTTCTTTGCCTTATCGTCTTTGATAGTGTCTACCGCAGTAATGTACGAAACGCCAGGCATAAAAACTTGCACGTCGTTCCGCCTAACAATCAATGCATGAACAGATTTAGGATTATAAAATTGATAAAAAATTATCAAGTATAATAAAATGAATGATATTGGTATATAATGAAGTAAATGGGAATTGGTAGAAAGAGTGCACTCTTCAGTAGAGCACCCTGTGATATAAGTGTAAGCTGTCAGTTGCGTTTTATTATAACACGTCACTATTATCACTGATGTTTTGCCACCTCTATTATTATTATTTTTATTGATGAAATATCATATTTAATTAATTATTATCATATTCCCGATGAGGACAAATCCAATAAATAATAATTTTTATTGATGAAATATCATATACTGATACTTATTATTCTATTCCCAAAGGAGACAAATCCAAAAACATGAAAATCATGAAAATTGGTCCAGCCGTTCTTGAGATTTTTATCATTATTATTTTTCTGCTTTTTTCCCTATCTACTCATCTTTTAAACCTTCCCTGAACTTTCACAAATAATTAAAAATAGCCAAATTGGTCAAGCCATTCCCAAGTTTTAGTAAGACTAACGAAAAGCAATTCACTTTTATATATTATATTTCATTAATGCTTTGGCATATTGTTAAAAGCCGAATTGGCCGCGGTAGTAGAGCGCCCGACTCACGATCGGAAGGCCGTGGGTTCGATTCCCGTATCGACCAGATATTTTTCTCGAGAGAATTTATCTGGTTGAATCTGGGACGATTCTGCAATCGTGTTAGGAATCATACGTTAAAAGACATCGTTAGTCCTTACTTAGCTCGCACAAGTTTCTCATTTTCTGTATGATATTTGTGTTAAAAGTAAGTTTTATTTTGTTCGTGAAATTGTTCAACTTGCTAAGCTCATTTCGCAAACTTTTTCACTCAAAAAATAAAACCTTACTTTCAACACTCATATAATAAATAGATATTGCGTTTTCTTGTGATTTACTATCGACAATAACAGGTACAGCAAATGAAACATAATATGACTTTATATCATGCATATGTTGCACAATTCAACAATGAGTGATAATTTTTTTTATTATGTAGATATGAAATTCGTATGGCCTTTCTATAAGAGATAGTTTTGAAAGTTACATAAAGACAAGATATAAAATAATTACTCAACTTGTTTCAGTCCGTTGTACATAATTGGATTTTAGTTTAATTTATGCATGCTTGACATTTCCCGGATAGACTAACACAGATTGCTACATGTGCTAACAGATGAGTCATTATTCTAATACGAATTTTGTTAATTGATATGATAGAACTGACCAATACTTGAAGATCACAATATACTGTTAAATACATTGGAAGATTTTGGAATAAGAGGCAAACCACATGATGTTTTTTGGAAGTTACCTCTCTAACAGAATACAAAGAGTAAAAATATCCAAAAAAGTTAGTGTTGAACAAAAAGTAACTTGTGGAATGCCCCAAGGAACGGTGTTGGGATCCATACTCTTCAGCATATATCTGAATAATCTTTTCCTTATAAAAACCCATTCAAAAATCATCAGTTTTGCGGATGACACTGTAATTTTATGTAGTGACAATAATTGATATGACTTAAAAATCAAGCTTGAACAAGATACCTATGAAGTTAAAAAATGGTTTGACTATAGGCTACTATCAATCAATTTCGAAAAAAATTTTTACTTTCCTTCTAGTAGCTTTGACGTTAAGTTATCAAAATACAAATTTGCAGTATCTGAAGAAGCCGTGATAAAACCTGCAAAAAAGAGTAAATACTTCGGTGTAATAATAGACTGCCACCTGAGATGGGACCACCAAATTAAATACATAATAAAATAATTACGATGTATTCTTTACAAATTCAAAAAAGTCATTGGTATTCTGAATATAAAACAAAGAATTATACTCTATAAGAGCTTGGTAGAATCCCATATGAATTATGGCATAGTTGGCTGGGGTTCAGTTTCCAAAACTTACCTCAGATTGCTTGAAGTAATCCAAAAACGGTTCCTCAGATGTATATCACGAAAAAACTATGACTATCCTAATGACCTTCTATATAGAGACTGAAATTTTTGACCCTATAATGCTTTACTTCATGAGTTTAGCTATTATACAGTACAAGAACAAATCTAATTTGACCCTATCAATTCACAATTATGATACAAGAAATAATGATACAAAAAAATACAATTATTCAGGTCCTAAAGTTTAAAAGTCATTATGACAGGATATATAAAATGAACCACTCTTCCATCAATTCAAAATTAAAATGAAAATTTTGTTACTGAATACATTACATTTGTGTCAAATGCAACTCTGCAAGTTGTCAGCTCGACATTTTTTACTGCTCCATCTCTGAGATTAGGTCTTTTTACTTCTGCTAATTCTATATGTATATCTTATAACTAATTGTAATTGTATTGTATTGTGATTCGACTTATAACTTATAGTAATGGTTTTGTATTGTGATTTGACTTATAACTTATAGTAATTGTATTGAATTGTGATTTGACTTATATCCCTGTTCTGCAGTTGGGTGTAACCTGTAGAAGAGTGTGTAAATAAATAAATTAAGAACTGGATGTAAAAAAGTATATCTTCAAAAACCCTAATCGAATGTCCGTGTATAGTCCGTGTATATTTACAGCACACTTATTATGGAGATAACTCTAGTGACTATATTTCTTGGATATTTTCTTTCAGTGTTTTGTTCATCAAATCAACTAACTTCATCGGCTCTTTTATTCATTGCCAATTTCAAAATTTTAGTGTTAAGGAATTCTCTAATATATTTTTGAATGTGCCGGTATATCAAAAGCAATCTCATAGACATATCCCTGAGGTGAGTTATTTTCTTTTACATTCTTCCTGTGTTTTTTTTAACAGAAATAGTAATATGTTATCATAATGCCACTCACGGAAAGGAAATTATTTTAAATAATCTGCTAGCACCTGTAGTGATCAACAATGACGAAGACCTAAAAATAGGAGAGCCGCGCTTACAAACAGCTTTCCTTATTGAAAAATTGATCTCTGTCTTTGAATAACTGTTACTCGAACCATATCGAGATTCTGTGAGGTACACCTATATTGCAGTGTATTGTACCTATTTGTTTTGCACTAGGGACAGAGGAAAGGTCAACAGTAATCGCGGAAACGTGTAATAAACTAGCTCGTGCACGATAACTGTTTTTACGTTTGAATTTTCAATATTTTAAAGCAATCTAAGATACTGTCAGCTATAAATTAGTTGGATGGTAAACACATCAATTTGAAAGGACATTTATATGTGTGGCATTGTAAAAAGTTAAAAGAATAAACAGAGGCGGTTCAAGAATTATCCAGAATATATCCGGCCAAACAAGACCAATAAATAGAAGTGAAGGTACAAAAATTCGCAAACAGCTAAAAATTACTAGGATTGCTCAAAACACTATCATACCCGTGGGTTGGGCTACCTATCGGGCGCGTCTCCAGGTGGCGGATCGGGGAAGGACCAGGGGACTGGAGGCCCTGTCCGGGTAGCCAATGTGACCTTACGAACGAGGTCGCTGGACTCCTAGTCAGGAGCAGAAATAAGTAGGGTAAGGGGAACTAAAACTCCCCAAAAGCCTTTGCAAAACATGCCACCGTGGAACAGCCTACCCAACCTAAGGTGTAGGGGCCGACAGCTGTATGGCCGAAGGGTGATAAGCGGTTACCAACGATCCCCTTTGGGAACTGAGCGAAACTTCATTGTAATCAGCCTACCTCTGGTAATACGGGACTCTGCAGGAAGTGACCAACTCTTCCCTTGCTACTCGTGGGAACACCCATGAATGAAACAAACACAAAAACAGAAACAACAAAAACCAATCCCGAGGCTGGACAGAAGTGCTCACCTCAATTTAAGGCTGTGCCTGGGGATGAACAGAAATGTCCACCCCAATCTACCGCTTAGAATGAGGCTGGACATAGCAGATCACCTCGTGATGTAATACAAAGGCCAAGGCGTAAGCGCATTTGTGGCGCCGAGGCCAAAAGGAGAAAGGGAGCGGAGGAGGCAGGAGTGGTAGCAACTATAAGTACACACTCCTCATCCCTCACTCCACCTCCAACAGCAAGGGCAGTTCCTGCGGCGGGTACCAAGAGCTCCACCTTGAATGGAGGCCAGGAACCGGCTGCCTCTGCAGGGAGGCTCCCTCACTTGTGCACCTACATGGAGGAAACCCCAAGGAGGTTGAAGAAGCCGCGCAACGACAGTAATGTCGCTACACTTCCCAAAACCTTCGCGGAGGCCAACGTGGGACATCTCAAGGTTGCTGAAGAGAGTGTGTGTTCGCCGAGTCTTGGCCTACACCTGCCACTATAAAGGTGATGATCTAGGACGATGATCCAGGAGGACAATTCCTCGGGAGGATGTAAAATGGGTCACATAAGGCCTAAATTCTGTGTGTCTACACTCATCCTACCTACTCTACAGATACAGAACACAATCATGAATGGAATAAAAACATCTTTGTCGATCCGATACCTGGAAAAAAAATTACTCGGTGTCCAAGGTCACAAAAATGGATGTTTCGCGATTTGCAGCAAAACGTCAGTTTCATGAAAAAAGGTTAGTTGGGAAACAAGATCAATTTTTCTTAAAAAAAACATTTGTTTTTTTGCCAACATTTCGAATTTAATTAAATTCTTCTTTGGGGCTCGAAAGGTTGTTTACATTGAAAAAAAAATAAAACATTGCAACAACGAAATTTTCGAAACAACATCAACACAGAACGACATGAAACAAACGTTTGTTTTGATGCATCTAATACGTCTAATGGTTTTTGAAATAGTGATATCAACAGGAAGAAACTGCTTTTTGAGCCCTGAAGAAGAATTTAATTAAATTCTAAACGTTGCAAGAAAACAATTGATTTTTTAAAGGAATTGATCCTATTACCCAACCAACCTTTCTTCAGAAACATTATTGGTTTACTAAACTAGTTAATTGGTTAGATTCATCATGAAATTATT
>WOGO01006925.1:0-11462 GCA_015342085.1 Leptinotarsa defecta | reverse complement strand
GGACTATAATATACAAAATATATTTGGAACGGTTCTAAATATTGAAAAACGATCATGGATGAGTTCATTTGGTAATCAATACATAAATAATCTTTTCGAAACTTGATGAATAATTTCACTCCACACTCAAATTTATTCATAACAATGTGAAACGTCCAATTTTGAGCTAGGGTAATGAAATTTTAAATACGTACCACACGGTTTTGGGATATCTCGTGTAATTTTCTGTCTGCACATTGCTGCGACGTGGCTGAATATTTCATTTCATTGGCACGTTTTGCAGTGAATATGAAAATTTTGCGGAAGTGGAGCCGAAGAAGAATATTATAGGGAAATTTAGACTAGTTTGTTTCAACTACACGACTATTAGGTTTCAGCTGCTGATAAAATGTCAGTGGATGGAAAATGACGTTAGATAATAACTCAGTGATTCGTATTATCTGTCAAATTATTTTCAAACAATTCAAAATATACTACGTGGGCTGAAAAGTCCGTAGGATAACAGGATAACAGTAATGAATTAATATAATTTTCTGTAAATCCTCACCTTCAAAAGACCCGTAAAAAATTTCTCAGCTGTAGGACTATTAGTTTTTGAGACAGAACATTTTGAGTGAAGCAACTTTTGTTAGTATGAAAAAAATGGTTCAAAAGGAATTTAGTGTGTTAACAAAGCATTGCTTCTTGGCGATAATGAATTTGGATAATAATGAAGTGAAGTTGAATGAGATAACTGAGGCTCTAAAGATATCAAAGAAATATGTTGACCTGTCGTGCATGAATATTTAGGTATGCGAGACCTCTGTTCAAATTGGATGCCGCGCGAGCTCACAATTGACCATAAACAATAACGAATTGATGATTCTGAGTGTTTGAAGCTGTTCCACCAAAAAAATCAGAATTTATGCATGGATATGTGATAATGGTTAAAACATGACTCCATCATTTCACACCATAATCAAAACGATTGTCATTCGAGTAGACTCTACGTAGTGAACAGACTAAAACGACTATTATATAGCGTTAATGCGTTATCACATTGCGAAATCTCGGGAAAACGGCTCCTTTTTGAAGAAAAATGAAGTTTGTTTCATCAAGACAATGTACCGTGTCACAAATCAATAAAAGCAATAGCAAAATTTCATAATTTGCGTTTCGAATTGGTTCCGCATCCACTGTATTCTCCAGATCTTACCCCTAGAGACTTATTTCTGTTCTCAGACTTTGAAAGAATGCTCGCTGGAAATAAATTCAGCATCGATGAAGAGGTCATCATCGAAACAGAGGCTTATTTTGAGGCTAAAGACAAATCGTACTAAAAAATTTTATCGAAAAATTGTATAACCCCTATAATCGCAGTAATAAACTCAAATTTGAACATTCTCTTTATGTGTTAGCTCAAGTACTCATCAGCCCAACTAACAATGAAAGTCTTAGTCACATGCCATTCATGAGAAAGTATGATTTCTATTGAACAAAAACAATACAGTGCATTCCATTTAAAACGGGTTACCCTGAATAACTTTTCGAAAAATGATTTGCAGGAAAAATAAAAAAAAACATCAACAATAGTATACAGGGAAACATATTTCGATATATTCAATATTCACATTTGATTTTACTTCCCCTATCGCATCCCCAGAACATGTCACCAAATTTTTTAAAATAGATCACCTTATATTGTAACGCATTATCAGATGCTCCAGGATGAGTACATTTCAACAAAGTATAAAATATATAGTCTGAATCTTATGATTCGGGAGTTACAAATCATTAGAGTTGAAAACGAGTTACTCTGAATAACTTTGGGAACAATGATTTACAGATTTACAATATTATACAATGGAACACATTTTTACATATTTACATTCCCATCGCACCCCCAGAGCATGTCATCAATTTTGTTTAAAAGAATCAATTGTTTCGCATTATCAGATGTTCCATAATGAACAGATTCCAACAAAGTAGAACACATTATGGTCTGGAGCTCATAGTTTGGAAGCTAAAAATTATTCAAGTTGAAAACGAGCCACCCTGAATGAACTTCTGTACAATCTGTTACTTAAGTTTCATAGATAGTTTGTGAAGTATACTTCAAAAAATCGATATTCTCTTCATTTTGTATCTGTCTCATTCTACAATAACGATTATCTACAATTGTTGTCTCTGTTTTTCTGAATTCTTGAGGAGCAATTCATACGCTTCGAGAACGGATTGGAATAGTGACTTTGTACTACCAGAATGGAAATAGTGCTAGAACTGCTGCCCGTATGTAAAATGACAATCATCCAGGAAGAAATGTACGTCAGAAATGCGTACATTTGAACAAATTTTTGGAAACTGGAGCTGTTAACAATAAAAAGCATAACCGTTCAGGAGTTGTCAACGATGAAGCTATTTGTACTGCAGTTTCAGGACACGTTGTACTAATGGAAAATTCGTAATCTCATACTAAGTTATTTCGAGAATTAGGAGTCAGTCGTACAAATGTTTTCAGGATCCTCCATAAGTACAAATTTCATCCATATATGATTAGACTACTTCATAAATCAAACGAAGATGATTTCGATATACATATCCTCATACGAATCTTCATTTATACCGTCAAGTTCATACCCAACGACCTCAAAAAGTCAATGTTCAGGGGACCACATCATAGGACCTTTTTTTTTCGATGATAATATGACTAGTAAAAATATTTGGATATGTTGGAGAATCGAATAATACCGTGCATCAATAGAGCAATTGAGGAGGATACAAATTTATTCGAAAATGAAATAGTTTTTCAGTACCTTCTCATTATGCAGCTCCAATGCGGATCTCACTTCTGTAGATTTCTTTCTATGGGGTCATTTGAAGTCCAAAGTGTATGAGATATATTCAACAACATTAGATAATTTGAGAGAGAATATCATGAGGCACTGGAGAGAAAAAACTCCTGAAATTCTCAACCATGTGAGGGCGTCAATGGAAGCTCGTTTCTATGGAAGTTGGTAAAAACATTTTTGAATATTTACTATAGAACATTTTTTCTTTTCATTGTCCAGTCATCAGATTTTGATTCAAGAATTACTAAAAAATCTCTTTTTCTGATTTATTCTTCAATATTTCTCTTTGGAACGAATACCATAAGTTTCAAACCATATGTTTTATACTTTGTTGGAATCTGCTCATAATGCGAAACAATATAGGGTGATCCATTTGAAAAACATGCTCTGGGAGTGCGATAGGGGAAGTAACATCAGATGTGAATATGTCAAAATGTTTCCCCCTGTATACTATCGATGACGTTGTTTCTATTTTTCCTGAAAATCATTCTACTAAAAGTTATTCAGGGTGGCTCGTTTTAAATGGAACGCACTGTATATTTCATCGAATATATTTTGACACACCTTCGCCAAATTTTCGTCACATTCCACCAATATTTGGAAGATACACTTTCTCCACTATTCGAAATATTACCCTTCGCCAAATTTTTAAATATTTTTATAGATTTCTGAAACTACAGATGTGTACAACTCTTCTGCAGTTGATATCTACTGTGTCTGCACTGTAGCTGAACAAATTGTTAGGGGAAGGTTCTGAAAAGTCTCATATCAGAAACTTAACTTTTTTGTACTTTGGCTTACGAATATCAATCATTCACCATCATAAGTATTTGAAGAATTATTTGTCTTCACATTCACTGAATTCATCTTTTGCGTTCTTACTTTCATTTTCAGTTTCAGAATATTTCTCATTTCAACTTTACTTCGCTTGCAACAACTTTGAAAGAACACTACCACCTGTTTCATTTACAATATCTCGGAGAAATTTTCCATTTAACTTTTACTGTGTTTGGTTTCATTCATGAAACAAATTACACAGACCTGAATCGTCTACAATAATGCGGTCTGACTCCTGATTGTTGACTTCTTGCCAGTATAACCTTGTTCAATTCAATAGTTGAATAATACATTAGTGATGGGAAGCAAATTAGACTAACCATCTATCTGTCAGATAGTGCTTGTAGTGAGTGACAGTAGAATAATCTTTACCTGGAAATTTTATCCTTCGTTTCAATGCAGAAATTGGTCAAATCTTTCTACTGAAATAACGCTGGTTCGTGAAACTACGTTGACTGAATGATTCAACCAATATGGAAATCATGAATACCTCAATGAATTTTGAAATAATGTAAAAAAAACATTATTCCTCATTATTTACTTCTGCCCACCAAAACCGTATCCATTTTGCTCGATATCGACAGAAGTAGTACCGGCTATTTTGTCGTCGTATGTGTGATAACAAATGGACAGGCGGAATGTCAGTGCAAAAAATCGCGAAAGAATTCCCCATACACTATTTGGTACGCGTTCGATAATCCACCCTGTTTTTTCTCATAAGATTCAAATCGATTTGATGGAATGCCAAGAGGGGAAGATTGTTTTAAAAGTTTTTCCGTTGAAATGTCTTGTGTTTTTGTAGCTCCATATTTCAATTAATATTCATTTCTTTTTGTTGTGGTAAATACTGTTCGATAAAGAATTTTGTACTCTATTCATTGATGCTGTTCTATTTTTTTTACTAATTTCAATTTTAGTTTTTTTTCAGCTTATTACTATATGATGTTGTTGGGGTATTTCAGGCTATTTTTTCTCTACGAATTCAAATTGAATCGAAGAGCTGCCGAAACAACCAGAAAAGTTAACGCACCGTTCGACGTTGGTTTGCGAAATTTCGTTCTTGAGATTTCAGCCTCGAAGATGAGTCCCAAAGTGGTCGACAGTTACTCAGGATGAGTATTTGATGACCCTTCTGGACTGACCAACACAAACAGCGCGAAGGACGGCGAAAGAACTGGGCGTTAGCTCCCATGAGGTTTTTGCTGGTTTGAAAGTACTGGAAAGGTTCAAATACTCAAAAAGTGGGTGCCCTACGTTTTTAATGATAGACAGAGATTGTCATGTTTTGAAGTCTGTCCTTCTATGCCTTTGCGTAACCAAAACGATCCTTTTTCGGATCGGATCCTCACGTGGGATGAAAAGTGGATCCTCTACAACAAGAGATGTGCAAAGCAGTGTGTTAACACCGATGAGCCACCCAGGCACTTTCCAAACACGAAAACTAACCAAACAGACCATGGTTACTGTATGGTGTTCAGCAGCTGGCATCTTTCACAATAACTTTTTGCGACCAGGCCAAACCAACACAGCAGAGTTCTGTTGTGAGAAAATCTACGAAATGTATCAAAAATTGCGTCAACAGCAGCCGGTACTAGTCAATAGAAGAGGTCCGATCCTGTTCCACAACAACGACTGTCCGCGCGTTTCACAAATCACTGTTCGAAAATCAAAACAATCAAGTGTCAAAGTTCAGTCTCACCCACCATACTCCCCAGGCCTCCCGCCATCCGACTATCATATTTCAAGCACTTCGATAACTCTCTCGCCGGTAGAACCTTCGCCAATTAGGACCAGGTAAAACAGGCCTTCGTCGACTTTTATGGTGACAATAGGTTTGTTCTGGTACTACAAAATTCAGGTTCTAGGACGTCAGGATCATGCGCAGTTGACATAGAGCGTTCTGGTTTATTGAGCATAATTTCGGATTGATGAATCCTCTGTTCTGGTTTCGACTAAACTGTTTTGAACCGTCCCGAATCGTTCTTGCTCCCGAAGCTAAACTGTTGAGAACTGTTCCCGTTGCTCATGCGCATTTATGTGGAAATTTGTTTGGGTTATTTGCTAGGATGTTTTTCATTTATGTGATTTGAATAATTGATGATTGAGGTTAGATAACATTTAAACTGACTATAAGGATTCGCTACATAACAAAATGGACATGTTCAAAAGTATTTCCTCGTCTTCATCTCTTTATATATACGATAGGGGATAAAGTGATCTCCTCAAAAGCGTTCTGGTTTAAACAAGTGTCGGAGAATACTTCGAACTGTAAGATTTTTTGCTTGTACGCATCATGTCTCTTCCCAAACAGTTTCGGATGTTAAAACCAGAAGAAAACTAGTATTAATCGACTAGCCTGACGTTGGCAAAAGTACATCGATCAATACATGCATAGAAACGATTCTCAACGGAATACCTTATATTTCAAGGCAAACTTCCCGTAAAAGAATTCATGTGCGATAAGGCGAATCGCCACCGGCCAGATTCGCCATTATTTCCTCGGGAGTGGTTTTATTCAGTTCAGGAAATGGTCACTTGAAATGCGCCGTGATGGCCGATATACGATTTCAACTATTTGATGTCGCACATGTCATTCCGACTTTTTATTCGGTCGTTGCTGCAGGCGTGTAATGAAATTGATACTATGTTTGCGAAAGTTTAATGGCCCATTGCATCTGTTATGACGCGATTTGACTGTATACCGTACGTTAGCAAATTTTCACGTATTATGAGCTGCGACGCAATACTATTGAGGTTGCATCAGTTGAAAGCAGGTGAACTTTAATATTGAAATGGCTCTAGTTCACTGAAACAATTGAATATTCCATGAAATTTGACTATATTTTGAATGTCGGCTAATTTGTATGAATTATGAGCTGCGGCACAATATCATTTCTGTGAAATCAGTTGAAAACGTATACAAGAAGCCTCAATTGTGTACAACGAATTGAGAGTATTGAATACTCCTTGTGTTGAGCATCCTATACATCGGAACTTTCAGATTTGGACTTTGTGATTTACACCAGTTTCAGTCTATTTCGGTTTTGACTCAAAATTCACGTTTTGGATTTGTTTAGATCTGTTTTTTGTTAACCAGCTGTCGCACCTCTACGAACGACAACCCTCAGAAGTCGAAACTTGTGCGAGCTAAGGATTAACGAGGTCTTATTTTTTAACGTGTCATTTCTAACATGTGATTTCATAGATACATGGACTGTTGAAAAAATAAAGTGAATGTTCAAATTTCGCGAGTTGCAAACATTCGATTAGCATTTTTCCATGTTGGTAAACTCGTTCCAAACATATGCTTTCATTTTCAGCTGTTCAGCATGTTTAGTTTATTGATGAGTGGAATAAAAGTAACAAGTGTATTGCGTTTTCGGTGATTATCTGCTTTCGACAAAAATTACATAAAATTTTGTCTAAAAATCAAATCAAGTTCTCCAAAACACTTGACAAATATTGTTTTCAAATGTAATGACGCATGCGCACCCTCAGCACATTAACAACCGATGAAAATGTAGGGAAAGTGAAGAACATTTAATGAAAAATCATCGACCCACTATTGGAGGAATTACTGAGGTTGTCAGCATATTGGTTGGCTCATGTTATGCGATTTTTTAAAAAATTTGGGGCATGAAGCATATGGCAGCAAAGATCGTTCCAAAATTGCTGAATTTTGACCAAAAACCGTCGCATGAGTAACGCTCAGGAATTGTTCAATAACATCAACGGCGATCCAGATTTGTTTGAGAGTCATAATTGCTGACGGAGGTATATAGTTATGACATGGAAACCAAAGTCCAATCGTCCCAATGGAAGAGCCTAGAAAAGCCAAAATCAAAAAAGCACGCTAAATTCGATCAAATGTCAATGTTTTTCCCACCGTTTTCTTTGATTACCGTGGCATAATATATCAGAACTTCTTGCCACATGATTGTATGGTCAATAAAGAGTATTACCTGGATGTTATGCGCCGCTTGCTATAAGTATTACGAAGAAAACTTCTGGCATTGTGGAAAAACAATTAAAGGCATTTGAATCACGATAATAATACACCTGCTCATCCGTCATTGCTTGTTCGCAATATTTTGGAAAAACGACATCATATTCACCAGATTGAAGAGACCCGTGAAAGTACGGCGTTTTGCGACGATTAAAGAGATAAAAAATGAATCGCTCAGAGAGCTCAAGAACATACCAGCATGTTCCATTCTCAACATGAAATTTGTATCTTCTGTCCGAAGCTTAGAAAAAGTGATGGAGGAGAAATTTGAACCAACAAAAGAACCTCAAGACACGATACAAAATTGCAGAAGACCACTTTCCTGTCTGTGTTCATTCCTATAATTCTGGTAGCAGAGATAGCTTTGCTCAATTTTTTATTCAATTGAAAAATATGATCTTTCTCACCATAACAGTCAATTGTGATTTCCAAATTCAGCAGTGTTTGGGGTTTTTACTGACTCAGTACCTACCGCCTGCCGACGTGTCTGAAGACACCTTTTGTTACTTGGCAGGCATTTACCATAACCTACTGTGTAGATGTAGATAGTTGGGGAGATGAATGTATGGAAATATTCATTTTCTTGTAATTTTTTCAATATGTAAGTTTTATAAGGATTGGAAAATATGTTCTTCGTCATTCAGAAGAGGTTCATTTGCACTGAACCGGCTCATTGTACCATTCATTTTTCTCTGCGATAAATGAATCAGTTATTGAACTTCTGAGACAGGGAGAATTAAACTGGTATCATTGGCAAAGAGGGAAGAGGTTACATATCCCTTTCAAGTGAAATATATTTTATCGTACTTGCTTGCTCCAATGTTCTACAGGATCATCAACTGATCAATAGATTAACTGAAAAAAATATTTTTAACGGTTTTATTGAAAGAAAAAAGATAATAATGATGTAGATAATGTACTAAAAGCTAGAAAATAATTCGGTCATCACACCACTGTTTTCGGCAAACCACAGTATTGATCAGATAAAATAATGATGAAATCGTTGGGCGTAATATTTACATATTCTATCAGATTACGCTACGCCCAACGATTTTATTATTTTTTTCATTTGATCTATACCGTAGATTACTGAGGAGAGTGATATGATGACTGCTACCTACAATATTCCGAATTATCCGTTAGCTTTTAGTACATCATCAAAATCATCACGAATTTCATTATTTCAGACTTCCATTTTCTGATATTAAATAAAATGATTTGAAATTCCTGAAAGAACTGATAGACAAAAAAGGATTTAAAATGGATAACTGAAAATAATTATATTGAGCAAAAAAACCTGGAATGAAATAATAGTGAAATAAAATACAAGTAAAAAGAGAACCATTGAACAAAAAATAATAATACTAGTCATTTGACATTCATATTGAGGTAGTTGGGAAACAATATGTAATTCGCCATTTTGTAGCAGCGGCCATCTTGGATTTACCATGTTACAGGATTTATTAAATTGTATTGTCATCACAACTGAATATGACCAACTATCAGATCAATCTGTTCAACAGGAAGAGGGTCAAACTTCAATTCCTAAATTTGATTCAAACAAACAGGGCAAGCTAAATGAAACCGTTTTAAAAGGGTCATGACTTATTCGCAGACATACATATAATCAATGGTAATCAAATTTATTCACGTTTCTCATTAGTAGAAATGATCTTGAGTTTGATTTTTCAAAAGTTCACTCTGTCAATTATTCTTCTCATTGAAGATATTCATTGATTTTGTGATATTTGTTACGATATTTTAACGATTTTGTTCAAATGCCACTATACATTATGCAATAACCCGATCAGTATGGACATAATGGAAGTTTATTCCCAATAATTCAAAGCAAAATATGCGATGACCTCGGCAAAACAATTCATAAATTAATACGATGGCTACACTCTTTTCAATTTGTTCCGTAATTGGTTCTGCACCATGCCGTGCACCAATTAGCGATTTTCATAAAACTATTTTAATTGGACTGCTTTATAATGGTCGACACTCAATACTTGGTAATTAATTTCTCTGCCAAATTGATTCATTATTAGAATTCCGAAAGTCGATCCAATACTTGGCGATTAAATTTAATACCTAATTTATTTACATGCATCTCGACACTTGGTAATTTTCAATGAAATTAAGCGAAAAAGTCCGAGGTCTCGGTTTCTTCAAGTTATTTCCGTAGACGTAAACAACTCATCATCAATCTTGGGAAGTGGCGTTTCTCGCAGAAAGTTGGGAAAACCATGGAAAAAAATTTGTATCTGTAATTGAATCAATGACTTTCCAGAGTTTTTCCATTGGGTTAATAATGCATACTTCCTGCCAAACTAAATAACCAGGAAGTCTGAAAGTTTGTTATATCTTGGCTTCGAGAGAGAGAATTTTTTTTGATGTAATGAAAAAATAATCGAACAGTTAGTAATTTATTGATGTGATGAATTGGGATATTGACTATTTTTGGTTTGAGGACATGTACAGTTGTCATCCCTGAAGTATGTACCATATGAGAAACTTATTTTTTAAGGAAAAATCCTAGTAACCGATACAATCTAAACGTTCAAAATGTTCTTGATCATTTCTTCCAGCTACGAGGATGTCGTCTGAAAAGCAAACAACTCCCGGCAAATTCCGGAACATTTGATCCATTATTTTCTGGAAAATAGAAGGAGCGCTAACAATACCATAAGGAAGACGGGTATATGAAAAAATTCCCTTATGTGTAGTTATAGTTACCAGTTTCTGAGACTCTTCAGACAAAAGTACTTGTTGATAAGCCTCACTTAAATCTATTTTCGAAAACTTCTCACCACCCTCCAATTGCGAAAATAAATATTCTATGCGAGGTAAAGGAAAGTGCTGAATGTTCAAATGAGGATTTAAAGTGATTTTAAAGTCGCCACACAGTCTCAATTCTCCATTTGATTTGAGAATCGGCACAATAGGTGTTGCCCATTCCGAGAATTCAATAGGAACCAAAACATTATTTTCAACTAACCTATCAATTTCCTTTTCAATTTTCAACTTTAAGGCAAATGGTATAGGTCGGGTTTTACAAAATTTTGGAACGTACCCTCTTTCAAACTTAAATTTACTGAAAATTGATTGAAAGTTCCTAGTTTATTCTCAAAAATTTCATGATATTTTCCAAGCAGGGTTTCAATTTTGTTAGGAATCTGGACTAATTTTTTGTCTCTATTGTTACTTTCAACAAATTGTAATTTACATATTCCATAATTCAACACATTCAATCCATTACGACCAATAAGAGGAGGTCCACCATTTTTTATAACATAAGTTTTAAGAACATAAGAGATATCTTCGAATATAACTATGAAATTTGCATATTCTAATGGTTCAAATGTCATCCCTACATAGTCTTTCAAACACAAATCATTTGATCTCAAAGGAATGTTCTTGAAATATTTTGAATATAAATTTTCCGAAATAGCAGACTGCGCAAACCCGAAATCTACTTCAAAACTAATAGCAATTTTTTCTACTATCAATTTAACATAAATCGGTTTCATATTCGACTGGCTATCAGTCACGTCGAACCTTGAATTCAAATTAAAAATTTATTCAGTATGTAAAGTAGTATCTATACACTCATCTTTATGATCATTTACAGTTAAAAAAATTAAGAGAATATCTTTTCTCATTGGGGAGCTGAATGTCCCTTCTTGCCGCATTTGTGACAATTACAGTTCTTGTAAATACAAGCGCTTGCTAAATGATTTGTTCTGCTACAAACAAAACACTTACTTGACTCTTGTCTAGGAGAAATA
>WOGO01006924.1:0-11462 GCA_015342085.1 Leptinotarsa defecta | reverse complement strand
GTGTGAGACCCCAATATGATTTTTCTATTAAAATTAATATTTTTTTGAATTGCAACATAGTTGTTATGAGAACTCTATACTGTAATATCTCTTTTTGCAATAAAATAATTTTTGATTTACCAAAACGAGCAATAAATCGTTATATTCCGTCTTTATCAAAACAATGGGTTCTTTTAATGAAAACAAATATAGATTTACTCGAAGAAATCTTTTGCACATAAAACGACTAAATACATATCAAATTACTGTTTCAAACAGATAATAAAACGTTATAAAATGAAAATAAAAAAACATTACTGAAAATCATAAAAAGTTACAGGTCATCAACGTTTGCCATTTCTACGCAAGATTTGCAGTATATTTCTGCATGGTCCAGACACATGAATTTATTGCATTTGTTGCAAATGTATTTTGTATTTCGATCACGGGCACGATGGCAATCTTGAGACCTTCCTTGACCATTCCGTTTGAGTCTTCTGGATGGAGGTTCCACAGTTTCGCCTTCGATCTTCGAAATCTGGATAGTTACTAACGATGCTAACAGTATCGCTCGTTTCATCACCATCAGATTCGTCAATTTCATCATCACTTCCTATTTCATCCCATAAAGACTGAAGACGGGCCATTTCTCGCTCATAATCACCTATTTTTATCGAATAATTTGAAGAACTGCTCGATTTGGTTTTCTTTGAATGCGCATAATTTTGGAACGTATAGAGACATGTGGGGTTTCGTGCACCCCAGTCGCTTTATAAGAGGTCTGCTTCATACATACGTCAAACGACAACTGATTTGAGATGTGAATATGAGAGTGGAGACTATATGCGGAAGCTACTAAATATATCCGATTTCAAATCGGATATATTTAGCCAATTTCGAAAATTTATGTGAAATTTTCTACGGCTGGATTATGTTACACCCCACGTGTCGGACGAAGGGTTAAGGGAAAGTCCCGAGGTTTCTGACCGGTGATTCCCCGCGATTGCCTCTCAACGCCAAGCATTGTTACCAGACTAAATAAAAACGAATGATTAGAAACGATAAAGATGAGAATTTTTTAAATAGTTATTTTGTAATTTAATATAGTTAATCAGAAAAAAAATATTTTTAGGAATTTTTCATTCATATGCTTTCGTGCGCCGAAGAGTTAAATACCTTCAGGTTGAGAATTTTCTAATGTATTATCTATAAAAAAACAATGACGTGTACTTTTGGATTTTCCATACTTTTTTAATATTATTTTTGGCTTCAAAGCGCGAGGCCCACACCGCCCACGCCTTACGCCGCTTCTGGTCTGAAGTATTTCATATTAATAAAAGGGGAGAATAAATAAAAAAAAATCATGAAATTCGAGCCGGACCTACGTAATAATACAAAGTAATGAAGATTGTAAATTGAATCTACAAATCGACATGTTCTAACTATTCCATCTCACAAAGTTTGGTAAACATTTTAGAATACTTTTCTTCATCTAAAGTGTACCTACCGGTTCTGAATTATTTATTTAAATGCAAATTATTTTCTGCTTCAAAAAACCTTGACCCGTTTAGGTTGGATCACCATGAACGCGTTAGGTGTGGTAATGGTGGTTGTGTTCGAGTTACATAACAAGAAGAGAAGATATGTGAAGATTATATACGTTGCTATTTATTCATTCGCAACTTGAAAATCTGTCGCTAGGCAGTTTAACGTTACATATCCAGACACTTTTCTACCTAGTGATTATTTTATTTCCACTGACGATTGAAAATAACAGCCTATTCATCCATCTTTTTTTGCACCGTCAAAGCACTATCATATAGGTACTGTCGGTACTATGTGCCACTGAAGTTTTACATTATTTTTGTAGGTTGTTGATAAAATACGTAATCAAAATATAACTTGAACCTTCACACAATTTCACTTGTTACTATATCAATTAAAATCTGAGCCAATCTTCAAACTAACTGTTCTTTGCCAATCGATACGTTCAAATTTGTAGTCAGGGCTAATATTCCAGTACATATATTTGTTATTGCATTTTTACGCAATTGTCTGTTCGACTGTAGGAAAATATGTTCTCAATAAAAATGAAAGCTGATCAAATTTTCTATAAAATTGTTTCATACATATACGAACTTCCAACAATTTTCTAAACATACGTAAGTAATTAATCATTTGCTTCTCTTGCCACCACCACAGCTTTCCAGAAATATGTAAAAGATTAAGTTGTATAGCATTACACTTACTCAATTTTATAAAATACTTTTGAACTTCATTTTCAACTGGATCAAAATTTCAACATGTTTTTATCATTTTAACTTTTATTGCATTATTATAAATCATACATATAAGGTAATGGAACCCATTTCTGACATACCCCCCATAACTGACACTTTCGTAGTGAACTTTAAAAAATAAGCAATATTACCTAATAACGGCAATGCTGGATGTATCAAAAGTAATTCTGAATTATTTTAGTGCCGCGGTTAGCTCCACTGCTTCTCCACAATGAATTGTCTCAAATACCTTTCAATTTTCTAACGTAACATTCGTTCTGTGGCTTGTGAAGCGATTGTTAAGGACAATTAAATAGTATTTAACCGTTTGCTGACAGAAATTGATTATTGCAGGTAAGTTTGTTATTTACTACTATCAATAAAGATCTTAGAAATGCAACTGTATCAAACCTAATCACTTAATGATGAATTTTGGAGTTAGAAGACGGGTGTCAGCTAAGGGGTACCATAAGATCATTGAGTATCCATTATCTGACATGAATGTCAGATATTGGAGTCGTCAATTCCCAATAGAAAAGTGGTGACAAATAGGTTAAATAAATTTATTTTTGTTGTGAAACACATTGGTGGTTGAGACATATCGAAATTAATCTCTGTTCCAGTAGCTGACATCTCTGTCAGGTATTGGTTTCGACACTGTCAGATACTAGTTATTGGATTAAGAAACTTATGCCCTTCCATGGTTGATCTTTCACTTTTTATTTTGTTTTTCAGAATCACAATGTCACCTAAAGGTAACACAATATTGGTGAAAAAAGGGGCATCAACAATGTATAACTTCTCTGCTAATAATGATAAGGATTATAAGACTGCTTTACTGAATGCAAACGCAGTTGGTATAATCGCTCCTTCAATGGTTATTTACAAATATGAAAGGATACCTCCACACGTACCCAATAAAATGCTTGCTGGTTGGGCCATTGGTATAAGTGGCCAACGTTTTTCTGCCATGGTTGATAGAAAATTATATTGTTCTGCCAATAATTTTTTCCGTTGATGGACATGGCTGTTTTTTCGTACCTTGAAAAGTTCTTGGAGGAATGCAATTCAGCAGTGGAAAATTGTTGTCAGTTACTCCAGATGTACTAGCCAATGGATTTAAATCAACTGGGCTATATCCACTTGATCAAATCAAATACGAAAAATATTTCAAAGCAGATCATTCCCATTCTCTTGCCAATTCTAGGAGCAAAATATACAGAAAAATTTATTGAGAAAGAAACATTGATAGAATTTCGGAACACAATCGGAGATCACTGTGTTGGTGATGTAAAGAACACATCCCTTTATTTTGTTTGGAGACAGATAAAAAATGACAATGAAAAAGGTGTCACGAAAATCACCATTCCCTATGAGACCGAGCAAGCAACAGGAAGGCAATATTTAGAAATGAACGGGGCTGCAGAACCAATTTAAACTGAGACACCAGATGAGAAAAAAATCAACCCGTCTGCCAATATCATTCAAGAGCCTCAACCATCTTCATCTGTTATTAATCATGAGGAAGTAACACCACTCAAAAATGTACCAACTCCTTTCAAATTTCAAAAAATGTTTTTTGTTTTGGCCTAAGTCAGACAAAAATAAGGTGGAAAAGAGATCGAAAGAAAAGTTCCCAGCAGTAGTAACATCCACCAGATGGAAAGAATATCACTTGAAGAAACAAAAAATGAAAGAAGATAATGAAAAAGCTGAAGAGGATAGAAAACTACAAAGGGAAATGAAACAAAAACAGCAAAGAAAAAAATTAAACGAGTCAAAAGAAGAGTTTTGTCATCATTTTCATCTGAATCGAAGAGAACTCCAGTTAGAATCTGAAGAAGAACTTTTAAGAAAATGATGAACATTCGAATCTAATATATGATCTTTGTTCGCTTAGCGTTGGTGACCATGTAATAGTATCATATGAGGAGGACTATTTTCCTGGAGTTATTACGGAAGTGAATAAATCAAATGCATTTGTAAGTGTTATGCAAAAAAGTCCTACCAACACCTGGAAGTGGCCTTAAAGACAGGGACCTGCTAAGGCCAAGGAAAGAGGAACATTTCGTGTACCAGACTTTCTTGAATATTCAGATTATGTTTGAATTGTTAATACAATGAATGAATAAAGCTATTTCAACATATTTGCTCGAATGTGTCAGTTATTGGTTCATCTATTGGTTATTCCAAACATCATATACTTATATCAGTTATTGGAGAAAATATAGCTCTGTATGTTATTAATTAAAAAAAAATTGAATCAACTTTTTGGAAAATCATCATCATACATCATTAAAGGACATTGAAATATTAATTTGCAATGAGCCGCTACTGTCTATTTGTTGAATGATCGGAAATATAAAATTTTATCGATTTTTTTTCGTTAAAATGTCAGTTATTGGTTCCCTTACCTTATTAAAAGTACTTTTATGAACTACTAATTATCAAAATATCAATGATATAATGAAAAAAAATTACTCACGCTTCGTCATTGAAACATTCAACTCTGTCTTCGTTGTCATCTATAGAATATTTTGAATATATTTGATCATGAATTCCACTATTCATTTTACCTTCTACATTGTTTATTATTTCAACACCGTTGTTGCCATCGTCTTTGCAATTCGAGCACGTGACAAATTAATTCAAGGATGATTTCAGTTTGAGGGTGCTTTTCTATAACTTCACCTGCCACTATCACATACTTTCGTAAATCGACCCAAAACTTTCCTCAAAATTTCGTCAGGAGAAGCATCCAACTTCGAAAGAGTTTCAGAACTATTTAGTAATTCCTCCTCTCCCTACTATAGTGTACTTTCCAAATTACAAGTGTACTCAGCAAGTCCGGCAGCATGCTGCTTAACAGTTGGAGAGAAAATCGAGATTCTAGGCTTCATGTTTGTAAGTACCTTAATAAAATATTTGTAGCGAATATCGTTGAGGGATTGTTCTGTGGCTGAAGCACAATATCTCGAAAGAGATATTGTGCTCTTCAAGTTTTGTGATCACTATCGTGTCAGTGAACCCATCAAATACCTATCACTGTACAACCGCCCCGTTAAAACGGATCTTCAGAAATTCAACGTAACCATCACAAATTTTCAATACAGTTATCTCTTTTTGCCAAATAATATTGTGGATTAGAAATTCCTCATCAACAACACATTTAATGGTACATCAACGAACTTATCAATTTCTTTAAAAAGGGTTATAGTGCTGACAATGCATTCTTTCATTTCACCTTCTTCGAATAAAGCCAGAGAGTAGGATGTCAGTTCATATTGCAATTGATTCGTAATACTTTTAATAAAAGTTAAAGTCTATACGAAGTCAATTCGAATGGCAAAAAAACTAAATAGTTACCGAACATTTTATGTGGGAGTTTCCATACATGTAGTATTCATTAGTAAATTTATTAGACCCGGTACATTAGTCTTTCATTTAGCTGTTCAGATTGACTTCGTTTAAACTATACAATTGTGGTTGTCTCATATAATTGTGATTGAAAATTTGATCCAGTTGAAAATGAAGTAGCAAAGGTGTTATATATGACAGTAAATGTATCGTTTTGATAGTTTTTTCGAAAAACGGTTGTGGGAGTCACCAGAAACAAATGTTTGAAAAAAGGGAGGCAGAAATGAAACGGTGATGTTGACAACCTGACGTCACGTTACGTTTCGGATCACTATCCTTGATGGCGTAACTTAAATGGGCAGCTGTGGATGCCACTGAAAAATATATATTATTATTATCCACCAAGGTGATGAAACTATTTAGAAATCGACCCAAATACCGCAATATTTGGCTTGTCATATTCGGCATTGACATAATGACTTGAAACTCTCTTAAACTATGTAAGTAGTCAACTGTAATAAGTAGTCGCAGACTTTTTTATAATTAACGATAAGAACTACCAATTCAACAGTCCATAGCCAGCAAAATTATTGATGCATGAAACAAAAATGAAATTTATGCAATGTGCATAACATATTATTTTTGGACAATAGCGAAAACGAACTGATTAACTTTCATCAAAAAATTTCACATGTTCCGATATTACCAAAAATCTGCCATACCCTTCTCTACACGCGTCGAGAAGAGTATTGCAGTTCTGTTGTTTGGGAAAAGCGCTAGTTTTGCATTTATTCTACGCCAGAGGTTCCAATTTTACCTTTTATTTCAACATACTATCGTTAATTAAAATTGCAATCTGATTATTAATATACCATTTTGCCACTCATGATTATGGTTTAATAATAAACCAAAATCCTCTCCACCAGTCTATCATTGAATCGGTAAATTCAAATTTTAAGTGTTGACATATTTTAATTAACTGATGTGTCATAATTCTGAAATGTCTTTTTTTGAATTTTTATTTTTAAATAATAATTATATTTTTCATGGAATTACTGATGAATTGTTTGTTGGGAAAGGTGTTAGTAGTGTAAGAAACCATGAGATTTCAAGTCAGTTGAGGCTCTTTGACCCTGAGTCCTGTGGTTCAAAAAGAAACTATGCCCAATACGCTACTATTATCAGGCCTATCACTAGTTACCAGTTGAATAAAACGAAAAAAAATTAGTGCTTCTATAAAAAACACTGAAGAAACCATAAATGTTGTTTGTAGAAATATCTGCATACCTCTTTGTCAAGGATCCCGTTAATGAAATGTATTTTTCAATTTGAGTGTAACTTTCGAAATCCATCAATAAAATTGGTCAACATTTCAGAAATACAGGTTTTTAATCATAACTGAAATAGAACAACTTTTACTTTAGAATGAAAACTGTGTGTCTGATATGATCAACCAGAACGTCACACAATCAACATTGTGAACCGGTGGTTCGAACCCCAAGGTCGGACGATCGATTTTCACTTCCGATCGTCCAACTCGTTCCGTTAAAAGGTAAGACCTCGTTAGTTCTTAGCTCGCACAAATTTCAAATTTTGAGAGTTGTCGTTCGTGAGGGTGCGACAGCTGATTGACGGAAAAACAGGCTTTAATAGTCATGGTGATTTGATTCCTACTTATGCAAATGTTACGGATTATTTACAAGCAATATCAGTTTCATTTGCAATTATTGTCCACTTTGAAATGGGTAGATTCTCTTCTACGATAAGTAAAACAGTCAATTGATGTTCTTCTGTGAAAGCGGTCTTGATTTTTTCATTCTTTCCATAAACAACAAAACTTCCGAAAAATATGATATTATTGGAATGGGGAATGTTCCTTCTAACGAAAATCAAGTAGTTTTCATAAAAGAGCTCTAAAACAACGCATTTTAAACTTATCATTTCAACCTTTTTCTTCAAAAATTATTTAAATAAAAAAAGAGGAATGAAATAATGTAGTCAACATTTAAAAGGATTCGTTTTTATTTCACTATTTGGCAACATCGGTTATAGCCAATAAAGGACAATGAATCTGTTACCTGTATGAGACAAACAAAGATGGCATATTTCAGAGGCGTGCGTGTTCTGTTTACTTATGTTCCGAGTTCCGAGACATTCTGTGACATATGACATTTTGTGCACCTAACCTATGTTCCTCTACATAAATAAGAGAACAACTGTTGTTTAAGTGGCTTGTGGAGGTGGTATTGAACTATAACTTATATTTTGCCTTGATTGTTGATTTATAAAGATAATTGATAATAACCCAAATTGAGGAACATTCCCCATTGTTGTTCGTTGTCAGTCGTAGCCTTCAGTGATGATACCACCAAAATTAGTGTAATTTAGGTTTTAGATGAAACCGGTGAAAAACGTTATAATTGCCAATTTGTAGAAAATGAACACCTGACAACTCATGTTTTAATATAGAGGTTATTCCATTAAAAAATGAGATTTAGCCTTTCAAATATTGCGAAGTTGGTGCCGTCATAACATAAGATGTAATTGTAGTTTATATCTGTTAAGAAGTAAATCTTTTGTGGTAGGTTTTCATAAAAACAATTATGTCCAACTATTCCCTATTTTCAAACTGAATTTCTATGTAATCGTCTTCAGTCATCAACATAATAAAAATAAAATACAAAGGTGAATTATCAGCCTAGGCTGCTTTTCAACTTAATCTTGAAATAAATCAGAGTACAACACAGAATATAAATAATATTTGAGAATTAGCGTATAGAGAATCAAAAAATCTTGAAAATACTAAATCTATTTATTTTAGAATAATTTATACTAGTGTAATTATAAAGTATAAAAGTATAAAAATCAAATTGGTGCCTAAATTTCTCTAAGATAAGATTTTCAATTTCTTCTTGAAGTTATACAAAGAGACGTTCCAAAATTCCTTGGAAAGAGTGTTATGAAATATGGGTGCTGAATATGAAAAAGAACGTTGGGACAGTGTATTTGAGTGTTTCGGAATAACTAGCATTTTTTTTGTGTTCACCCTATTGAGGTCTTTAAACATGATAAGAAGATACGTAGGTTTTCGGAAGTTATCTAATTTGAACATTACGATCAATAGTGTCGAACGCCTTACTGTAATCTAGTAGAATCAGGTAAACTAGTTGGCCTTTGTCAATTGAAGAGAGAATGTCATCGATGATATTTAGTAAAGAGGTAGTGGTGCTATAAAATTTTCGGAAACCTGATTGAACCGAAGTTTTTCCACAAAATGCAATATTTGATGTTTTGAAATTAGGTCCAACACCTTAGAGAGGGGTCAAACACCTCAAACCAATAATTTTTGGTTATTCTGTAGGATTACTACACTTTGGTATGGGAATCACGTTAACTCGTTTTCAAGCTACAGGAAGGTACAAGAAGAAATAGATAAATCAATAATATAAGTAAAATGCCAGGTAGTGTAGTTTCTATATGAAGCAACTTCCGTAGAGATAGTTGATCCGATCCTGTAGCATTACTGGTGATAGCATTGGGGTGTTTCCTTACGGTGTCTTAGTCATCTCGCGAAATTTTAAGTTGCGATTATTTTGAAAAGAATATTTATCAAGTAAAGATAATTGCTCTGGAGTTTTAGTGGCGTGATTTAAATTTAGAAAATGAGAATTTCATAGTGTGGGATTAATAAGGTTATATGGAAGTTCGGGTTTTTTATCGTTCCTCAGGATACGCTGAGATCTAAGGGTATTCTATTTAGCCTTTGCATTTTCACACTGTGGAGTACAAAAGTTAAAGAAGCATTTTTTCGCGTCGCATGGCTGCAGTTGTATAATTACGTATGTCTTTGTTATGAGTGAAGTCAGTTGCTAATCCAGTCTGCTTGAATTTGGTCAAGGCTCTATCTCTGATCTTCATCATTTCTTTAATAGTGGGTGTCATCCACGGGGCTGAGCATTTACTAGTTTAACTCGTCTAACCGGATCGTGCTGATTATAAAGGGCTATACGATTATCGTACCGAAAAGTAAGTGCATCATTAGGATTTCCCAAATCATAAATATTATTTCAGTCGATGAGATTAAGATCTAGTTGAAAAAAATTAAAGTAAAAAGTCTCGATAAGAGATTTACTTAATGTGCATTAGGATCTCGATTGATTTGATAATACAACTGATCATGAGATGGTCAGAAATGCCTTGAATATCATGAGTCTCTACTGATTCAATGTCATCTGACTGGAAGCTCACTGGAATATCTATCAAGGTCCGACTTGTTGATGTGCGCATCACATCAATAAGTGGGTAGGAATAGTCCTCAACTGGTGGAGTTCGAAGGAATTAAGGAGGTCATAGAAATGTTTAGAATGTTCATCAGAAAGGAGTAGATTAATATTCAAGTCTCCAACAATAGTTAGAGAGTCACAGGTGGGTAGCAGATTTCCAACTGCATCTTCTAACTGGTTAAGAGATTGAAAAATATCAACTCGGGGGACGGTATATAACTCCTGTTATGTAACTTTCACTTCTGAATTTAACATCAATCCAAAGTTGTTCTAAATATTGGGATATTTGGGAAAAATAATTTATAGTTTATGTTATTATACGAGTATATGTAGAAACGTACACCTCCATTTCTGCCATTACTATCTGCACGAATGAGAGTATAATTTAGTATGTTGAGTGTCTGAGCTTATAATGATTAAGCCAGGTTTTAGCCAAGCCAATAATGTCGAGTCTCTCATTGAGCAAATGGTTACTGAATTGTGCGAAACCTGTTAATAATGACCTTAAACATCGTTTAGACTTAGCAAAATTTTAGACAATCCAATACAGTGTTAAACATTAAAGAATAAGAGAGAAAAGAAATGAAAACTAATCACAAGTAGGAGAAAAAGTAGAAAAACATTATTATGTAGTATTATTATGAATAGATATCTATGACTGTAATCGCCTCAGTATCATAGCCTAGTGAAATTTCGTCCAGTGTTACGATATGAAGCTTTATCAATAACAGAAATTGAGTTACTACTTGATGTTTGGCGTGCTAAGATCGAATTCTCATTCAGTTCAGACAGAGTGAAGGTTTCCCCATTACTTACTAGCGTATTGTTTCTTAACTTAACCTCTAGTTAATTAGCCTTAGCAGTCTTCAAATGGGTAATTAGAGATTTTCTTGTCTATCCTCAAATGATAGATTTTTCACAAATATCAGACCAGTATTTTTCAGGAGTGATATTTTAGAAAATATTTCATACTTTTTCCAAATTGAACTCAGGACCAAAAAAATTGGATTATTTTTGACTTTACGTTTAATAAAACAGATTTTCATTTCGTGCTCAGTCAGTGAGAATTTCAATTTTTCAGTGATAACCTGTATAACAATATCCAGGACAGAAGAGGAATTTGTATTGTGTCCAAAAATTAAAATGATGTTTTGCCGAAGACGTCTGTCAAGGTACTGGAGTTTGGTCTTCAAAGCAATGTTTTCAGGTAATAAATTATTCAGTGATGATTTCAATTCGATGCGGGATTGATTGATTGATTGATCATTGATTTTACTTCAGCTTTGGTCTCCTCTGCGTCTTTACTAACTTTTGTCAACAAAGCATAAATGTCTTTGTTGAAGATATCCTTTTCAGAACCCATAATAAGTATGCCCCGCCACTGATATTATTCGAGCGATAATAAAATTAGAAGAGAAGGAAACAAAACTTTTGTCTGAATCTTAATATTTGTCAGTGCTCATAAAAAATATCCGGTTGATATTGGCGAACCAACAAAAAAGTACAATTCGTGACGACAATGTTGATTATTATATTTTTAAGCACGTGCATAACTCAATAAGGG
>WOGO01006923.1:0-10477 GCA_015342085.1 Leptinotarsa defecta | reverse complement strand
TTCTGGAGAGAGAGGCTAGATGGACTGCATACAGACTTGTGCACATTGTCAATCACACAGATCAATTGACTGCAGAGTGCAACAGACTGTTGGCTGACACTGGAAGTCACAGCCTTCTGGAAATGACCTCAGACTTTTTGCCTTGAACTGTCAACTACGAACTGCCTTATAAAGTACTATTCCCGAGTAGAGAGGACATACGATTGGATAAATCCAACCTCACACACAAATCAATAAAAATATTCTCGGAGAATCAAGCAGCGTTGGAAACTCTTGGCTCCTACCGAGTAACGTCTAAATTGGTAGCAAATTGCCAAAAACGACTCTTCTCGATAGGAAGACTTAACAGATTGTCTCTGGTCTGGATTCCTGGCCATACTAGCCTGGAAGGTAATGAAGCTGCTGACTCTCTTGCAAAAGAGGGTGCTGCAAGCGGCTTCACCAGACCAGAACCTGTCATTAGCATCGCTTTGGGCTTTGCTAAACAAATCTTGAACACCTGGATGGCAAGAAGATTTATGGACTTCTGGCACAATCTTCCAGGACTGGCTCACTTCAAGGCGTCAATCCACCCTTCGTAGTTGTGGGACTACAGTAGGGATGAACTACGATGTCTAAAAGGCCTTCGTTACTGGTCACTGTCATTTGAATCATCATATACAGAGACATGGACTGTCGGAAGACAGTGTGTGTCGTCTCTGTTTGGAAAATAATGAAACAGCAGCACATATACTTTTTGCCTGCTCCGCTGGGGACCCAATTAGGTTCTTAGAGTTCGAAATAACAAGTAAGATTTTCACTTGGCAGTTTACAGAATCGCAGCTATTGAAGAGCAAAACAAATTTTGTGAAACCTTCCCAGTAAAATATTACTTCTTCTCCCTGCTGGAAAATAGACTATTTTTATTTCATTAAAACAAAATTCTCATGTTAATCAAGTATGTAATACCTTATTGTAAGAATTTCACTGTCAGTATGAACACTCTTCAGGAAGCTATTGTACACCAAAACACGTGTTGAGGTTGTGTAAACTGTTTACTGAAAATCTCACAATAAAGTGTTGTTTATTTATTTATTCAACGGCAAAGCCAATTTACAAAAACATATGTGAGGGAATACAAAGTATTTTTGAATGCTCATGTCTAATGTCTACATTACAATTTATCATTTTACAAAACATTTAGCAAAGTGTGAAATAACAAATATTAGTAAATCCTTATGTCTAGTAACTACATTACTAAAACATGAAACAATTTTGGTACTTACAAGAGTATATATGTAACAAACCTCATATTTACAAAGAAGATGGTAAGATAAAGAAAAGCTTCGAAAACGCTAGTCTTTTCAATTGAATTTCAAAGGCCTGAAGTGATACATTAAACAGATCTAAGTTATTATGATATTGATTTCCCAGCTTCAAAATACGAGGAATCGGATTGTTCAAAGCATAATTGGTATGGAAAAAATGTATATGAAAAATCTCAGGATTTCTCATATCTTTTTGTTTGATATGAAATTATTAGTTGAAGTAGTTCTTGGCAGTTTATCTCACTATTTATTAATTTGAAGAGGAAACTCAAGTTCATAGAAATTCCCCTATCTTCCAATGATTTTTTTATTTAACTTGATTAAGAGTTGACTGTACTCATATTCATTTCGTTGAATACCAAAGTGAAAAGCACTATTCCTTGAGAATTTATTTTGAACAATCAAATCGATATTTACATTATAGTATGGGTCCCATATAACCGAACAATATTCAAAAATGGATCTTGCGAAAGCACAATATAAAATCTTTGTTGTTTCATTCGAAAAATAAGTAGAAATTCTCAACACAAAACAGCATTTTGAGACTTGGATAAGTTATGGATTTTTCATCAAGTATCGATCAATTTCATCACGAATGCTGTGAAACTTCCCAATTATTATCATAAATAATATTGTTTTGTTGCCTAAGAACACAATGGGCGAATAAATTCGTGACGATTCAAACGCAAAACCAACAATTTATTGAATTTGATTCACGATCCAAGAAAACTGAAAAAAGCACCAATTATACACTTTATACGGTTATAAATAAACAATTAAATGAAGAAAAAACTCCTATAAGTGCATAATCGTTAAATCGATCGAGATAAAAATAGAAACTAAACGATCAAGTTCGTGTAGAAAAAGGCCTTGATGAATAGGTCTTACTTTCATGATAAATCAAGGTATAACATACCCGACTGTCGAACATGATTATAAAAGAAATACATTTCACCTACTACTGGCCGTACAGTATATTATCTACGTAGACTACCAGACTTCAATGTGTGTGCAATAAAGTGAGAAATGGATGGAAACACGTTATGAGGAGCTTTACGGAATGATAATTTATAAGGTGACAAATATTTGATTAACTCTGCTTGTGTCCCGAGCAGTAAAAACCCCTTTCTAGATTTATTACATCAATGGGTTATAATTTTTTATGATTTATGCTTAGCCAGAAATACATTTTTCACAGTTCTGTGAAAGCTGTTGTTTACGAGGACATTAGGTAAGCGATTGGGGAAAATTAAAATAATCTGACGTATTTTGAAATATTGCAAATAATAAGAAAGACAGTTTTCGGTTTTCTACTACTCTATCTTGATAAAAAAAAAATGTGTGAATCTTTCAAAAAAAGGAAGGAATCAGTTTAAAAAAAATTAACTCTACTGAAAGATGTGAAGATCATGCAAAGAAGTAACTTTCAGACACAAACTGTGTAGAAATCCTGTGGATGATATCCGATTCGATTCCATACAAATATTTGGAATACAAACGGAATAGAAAAAATGTTTTTAATAAATTGATGGATGTAGCCGTTACTACTTGGTAGGGAATCATAATGAAGAAAAGAGAAATGAAACTTTCTAAGTTTTTTACAACTTTTATTTGTAACTAACGTTACTGCACTTACGTAGTATACGGACATTTTCGTATAATTCAGCGTTCATATAAAAGTATTTGTTTCGGAAGGATTTTTCTTTCGTGTAATTCAATATGAAAATAGCATATTTTTCCAGTCTGTGTCGGAAAGTTACTTCTTTGCATGATCTACACATCTTTTTATAGAGAATTATTTTTATATTGATTGCTTCCTTCGTTTCTTTGGAAGACTCCCACATTTTTTGTATCAAGATGGAGTTGTAGAAAGCTATAAATAAATCACTCCTAAAAATATAACCCTTTCTATTTATTCAAATAATGATTTATGAAATCCGTAATTATTTTGCTTCATGAACTTATAAATAATATCTACACTATTTTCTTTAAACCTTTTCGAATTCAACAAATGACCAATTCATGTTATTAAAGAATAAGATAAAATCTTCAGAACTTTTCTGAGAAGATACCAAACTGATTATCAAAGAATCTATTATATTAGTCATAACTTCTGGAGTATTAAGAGTAATTAAATGGTGACTTGGTACTGGTATATTTTTTACTTTCCAGTCACCTCAGGTTTTGAATTTTAAAATTGAACACCCTGTATATTTCAACACTTTTCGATTTTTGAGAGATGTGTCATTTACGACAACTCTCTCACCATACCATTTACCTGTGTCAAATTTGGATACACATAACATTCTGCAAGTGGAACATGTCTAATAGATTAATTGACACCCGGTATAATTATTTTCCTTGAATGTATATCTTCACATTTGTCATGTATGTCACTATGTCAAGTTACTTACTGTTTAAGAACCTGTCGCTGTTGTGGAAATTTTAATTCGATCTGGAAAAGTTCTTTACTCACCTGAAAGTAAAAAAAGAAAAATCAATAAAAATAGGATATATTAAAAAATTCCATCATTATTTGAAATAAATAGGACGATATAATATTTAGTGAAAGTTATATTCCCAAATCTCGAGTGAGAGTAGCTGATATTTTGGAAGAAAAATAAGGCCACCTCAACATTTATTTCTCAACAATGAAAAAATGAATTATTTATTGTTTTGAAAACGACAATAGTTCAATGGTTAAAACAGAGTCTGTAAAAAATAATGACCTAATATGATCTCGAAATATGTTTCAAATTTATGAATTTCTTGATTGAATTGTATAAAACATTTCCATTTGCGAGTATGTTTTAGCAAATGTTTTGTGGAAGAACAGTTTTTTTTGGGGACCAGTCTCTACAAAAAGTGAACTCCGCCTTTTAGTTTCATTCATATTGTATTATATTTTGATAAAAATATTATGAAACTTTCTAATAAGTGAAGATAATAAAGACATTGATTATTATTATTATTATCTTAAGTTTTTTGTTTATGCTATACAGTGTCGGTCCCAGTGGGGAGAAGCAGAGCAATAATTCAGGGCCTAACGATAAATGGATGTCAAAATCACTGAAATTAGGTGCGAAAAAATTGTTGGATGGCGAAAATACTCATTTTTCTCACTTTGAAAATGTAGCCCTTCACACGTTGTCGTGCAAAAATTCACTAGTTTTCTCAATTTTTGATAAGCACGAAACAGTATTTACAGAAAACAGGAATCTATAAGTTTTCTACAATTTTTGAAGCAATCGAAATACGATCCAAACGGATCTTTTCAACCTCAAATTAAAGGAAATAGACTCAAAAAATAGTGTCTTAATAGCTTCTAGACTTCAGCCGCTATTATACTTTTTTGGTGATTAAAAATGCAAAAAAATAAAAAACTGTTTGTTCTGTATTTGGCTTTTGTGGAACTGAAATTATTTATATTCATATGTTTAATATTAACATTACATGTCATTTTTCAGCTTTATCGAAATGACAATCAAGAATACGAAAGGTGCAATTAGTCCAATAGTTTACTATCAAGGTTTCCAGGCCTGCTTTTGATGAGAGTGTTCCCGCTATTTCGCTTCCTTGTATGAATATTTTCCATTTTTTATTAAAAATATCACAAAATTATCAAAATTTACATAGTTTTTATATCATAAATATATTATATAGAAATTTTGGACACAGACGAAAAACTTTATATAAGTCTTTATTACGCTTGTGGTATGTATGTTTATATGCGTTCATATACAGTGTGACTCGACTCGTAAAGGTTTGATGCTTTTTTATCAATAGATTTATTCACACACACAACCTACATAAACTTGAATTTGCCTGCAAAATCAAAATTGGGGCTATTGTGTAGCTGAAATTTTGCACATGGGCCAACAAATGCATTAAAAAAAACTGTCACATGTTCTGCTAACAAAAACTCTTATTGAAACGGACAATAAAATGAAAACAATGAAAAGGGCTTTAAAACAATAAATATTATTCTCGAATGTTTAATATAAATACAGGGTGTAACATAAGTACGTTAAAATATTCAAGTGGCGTATTCCTTTGTTTCGGACACACAGGGTGTTGAAATTGAATTTTTTTGTTCGTTTTATAAAAATAACTTTTGCAAAAAATTAATTATTTTATTCGCACGAAATTTGGTACCCGGGGTTTTTTGACGTGAGAAAACAAAATTTTGTATTAATTTCAATGTAACATATAAAGGGAGCTGAATAAGCTGTCATTATTTATTTCAAATTGTCCTATTCTTCTTGACAGTAAACTTTTGGAACTCTTCATGAAAAAACCTAATTCCCATACCCCTTCCAAGTGAAAAAGGTATACTTCCTCAATAATGCTGGAGGTGAGATATTTTCAGTTTTCTATATCGATGCATTATTCAGCTCCTAGGGCGATAAGTGAAGTTGCTGAGAATATTATATCAAAATAAACGACTTTTTTCTATAAAATCATTCGTTTTCGAGATACAAATTGTTGAAATTTTTCAAAACATGGTTGGTTTTTGTCATAAGTTTTTTAAAATTTAGTTATCTTTATCTCGAAAACGAATCATTTTTCGATAAACATTTTATAGAAAAAAGTTGTTTATTTTGACGATATCCACCACATACCTACTTAGTTTTTGTATCGTTCTCAGCAACTTTACTTAGCACCTTAGGAGGTAAGTAATTGCATCGACATAAAAAATTGTAAACATCCCGAAAACTTGTTGAGGAAGAATACTTTGTGTTGCTTGGAAGAGGTGTGAAAATTAGGGTTTTTTATGAAAAGCACCAAAAGTTTACTGTCAAAAAAGATAAGGCAATTTGAAATCAATGACAGCGTACGCAACGCCCTCCAGATGTTACATAAAAATTGATACGAAATTATGATTTTCCACGTCATATAAGCCCTGGGTACCGAATTTCGTGCAAATAACTTATTTTTTGCAAAAGTTATTTATTAAAAAAGAAAAAAAAAACACCTTGTACCTTCGAAACGAACCATTTTCGAACAAAAGTTTATATAAACTTTTTTTCTTGAAATTGTCTGAGAAATACGTCACGTGAATATTTTAACGTACTTTAGTTACACCCTGTATAACTACATATATGAAAGCTGACACTTATCTGAATGGCCTATTCGCAATACGAATGGAAGTTAAAGTATCTATTCAGTTTCTCATCCATCTCCTCTCAGTCCAGTATTCGAATATTGCCAAGAAAAATGTGATATCCGAATCTCAGACATCGATGTGAATTCGATTATAGAAGATTTAAAATGCATATCCTTTCTATATCCGAGTTATATTGAATAATCATATAACAAATTAGTGTGACGAATAGCAAATAGTTAGTTTCAGAGAACACATGAGCACAAATGAAATTTCTGAAAGTTCTGCGTTCCGTGGCAACGTTACAGTATACCTGCAATCCGTTCTGTGGTATCAGGTATAGAAAGTTTCTAATTTTCTTATAAATATAAGTTTCTGATAATATGATCATTATAACTTTATACCTGCAAACCTTTGTGTATTATGAGGTATCGGAAGTTTATACTTTTCATATTAATATAAATTTCTGTAAACACCAAATACCATTTCAGTGCTATCTTCGGAACTGAAGAGTGCTTAAGAAATATTGAGTGACCACGCTGTTAACAAATGACATATAACGTCTTGAAGTGAAGTGTAGTGAGTGAAGTGAAGTGTAAGTAATACTCACACTTTACACTTACACTTTTTCGGTAATTTGGCAGGTGACATACACTATGCGGAAAATCATGTTTTAAGCAATTTGTAACATTGCTCAAACAGACCTAATTTTATTCGAAGTGAAAAACAAGTAATTTCCAGTGTCCAAAAAGCTTCCTTTCCAAAAAGTGGTATCTGTAAATATGAGGAAAGCTAAAGGAATGAAAAGCCACAATTGCAAAACAGTAGCAATCAGATATCGGTTTGTTTTTGATAATGCTGGAGGAGGAGAACCTCTCGTGAAGTTTTTACCGCATCCTGTTATTGCCTTGAAAGTGGACCCTCCCAAGGAAAAAAACACTGATGTACTCACTCCAGAAAATGTCGAATTTGAAGACGACATTAAATACTTGAGAAGTTTGGACCCTAAAGAATGGAAGAGTCAGGACCACTATAAAGTACTTGGTATACCTCGGCTAAGATATAGAGCTACAGATGAGATAATCAAAGCAGCATATCGCAAGAAAGTATTGAAGCACCACCCTGACAAAAGAAAAGCTTTGGGAGAAGAAATAAAAAAAGACGACGACTACTTCACCTGTATTACGATGGCTTATGAAACTCTAGGGAATATATCCAAAAGGAGGGCTTACGATTCTGTAGATCCACAATTCGACAATACCATACCGAGTGTTAGTGATATTAAAAAGGACTTCTACTCCACATTCAACTATTACTTTGGTCTAAACTCACGTTGGTCAGAAAAGCCAAGGATCCCCCAATTAGGTGATGCAGATTCAACCCGCGAGGAAGTTGATGAATTTTATTCATTCTGGTATGATTTCAAGTCGTGGCGTGACTACTCTTACGAATGTGAAGAAGATAAAGACAAATGTCAAGATCGTGACGAGAGAAGGTAAGACTTTTTAATTACATTTAATAATTTTTTGAGGTTTCTGGATAAGTAAGATCGATTGGTATATTGATTATTATTTCCACGACCAGGGTTTTCAGGTGCATCTAATGTCGAAGGAATAGGTTCTTCCTCTTTACCTAACAGGTTTTTAAAATTTTTATTCCATTATGATTTTTTAACGCAGGTCTTTTTGGTATATCGTTATTTTCATGTTGAATTTGTGTGGAGCTATACCCTTTTTAAATTCAATTCTGCCCCCAGTCAGTTTATATTCATCATAGTAGTAGTAGTTTGTTAATCACCAAATTACGTTCATAAAAGCATACAATAGAAAAAAAGGGCGATTAATATAGATATAAAGAAAGCTCTTATTGGATTTTTATCAGAGGAAACATAGGTATTGATGATTCACTTAAGTTCTTGGAAAACGTGTGTACGAAACACCAATACTAAAAAGTAGCGAATAATAATATAATAATAATTTAAATATGCAAACATATAAAAATATGAACGTTACAATATAAAATACAAACTAGTTTTAAATTGAAAGTATTCAAAATACTAGGTAGAGATGAAAACTGAGACATTAATTCAGTAGAATGTGTTCATAGTAATGTTGTATTTTCATTTTTTACCCATTTGATCACTGAAATTTTGAAAAACCTAAACCCTTATTCCATTTCTATATGATCTGGATATAGGTTACTCGTTTTGAGTCGGGTTTCATATCCATGTTGATTATTTTTGAAATTATTTCTGCTGTGAAATATAAATATTATTAATTGTTTCAAATGAAGATTTCTCAAATTCATCAGATCCTAATATTGTAATATTTGTGTCGGTGGTACATGAAATTTTTAATTGTAGATAATTTTGAGAAATCGTTTCTGTAGTACCATAAGCGGTTGTACAGTTGTACTATTATAGACCCCACCCCATCCTAGATTTCCATACATTAACGAAAAATATATACCGTGCAAATCATTGAAACTGAGTATATTTTTAAGTGTTCAAAAAACATACAAAAGGACTCTGAGTCTTTTACAGAGATAGTCTATATATTCCGAGATATTTTACTGGACTAGATTTTTTCAAAGTTATGTTCTAATTTCTGCTGGTTAAATGAATATTGATGTTTTGTGCAGGTCATGACTTACTACAAAATGAAATGTAAGATGTTTTATACATATTTATTGTCAATAAACTAACATCAAGCCAATTTACTATAGTTCTCCATATAATTATCAATCTAAAACAAGAAAATACACTATAATCTACATTCCACTACTTATGCAAGCATTCAGGAAGTGCAAAATACCTGTATTAGACTAATATTCAGTTTTCGATCGATCAAGTAAATTGGGTAAAAAATGGAAAGCAGAAGAGATTTGCATTTTGCTTGTTTCATTCACAAACTGATCACAAAAACAACAACCCTCTTATTTGGTGAAAAAACTTCTTCCCAGCCATACATCCAAGAAATATTTATAACAATTTTGACATTGCGAATCATAATAGTTCTATCTATGAACGATCAATCCTCCACGGATCACGCTGAAACAATTCATCCAGTTAATATTTAAAAAATTTATCACTAACTCTATTCAAAAGTAAACTCAAAACTGGATTGCCCTGTCAACAGTTTTCTGAACTACATACACGTTTGTAATTCATTTTACTATTGCCCTGAAATCAATTTATATTATATCTTTTTTTTTTAATGATTTATTTTTCAAACGTAGTTGAGTGAAAGAATAGCGCTTTGCTAAACTCCGCCACGTGAAATGAAGACCTTTTATTTTATTATTTTCATGCGAGCAAACTAGCAGATACAGGCTAGTATAGGTAGTACTTATACAATAACAACGAATGACACAAAGCCGTTGTTTTTTAGGTTACTTAGTACATATGTAAACATATCGGGCGCCTTTTGACTCTAAACGTTTGGTACCTCTGGTCTGATTTTGTAAGTCACTGTTAAAAATTATTGGGAAAATCATGGATATATACTGTAATTTTCGCAATATTTATAGGGTAACTTCAATTTTGCACAATAAAAACCGAGATAATGGAATTCGCAGAATATCATATGTGAACCAAAGAGTTGAGTAATAATACGATGTGAAATTAAATAAATCAGAGAAGATTCCATGTGCTTAGTATTGACAACAATTTCTCAATACTGTACAAAGTGAAATTCATATTCACGCTTTTAACCAATTTTCTTCCTATTAATACTTGGGGTTTTGTAAACGTAGTAAAATAATTACAATGAAAATAATATTTTATTCCGAAGTACAATGTAGTTTAGCATACTGCAATTACACAGTAGAATAGAATTTCACACAACTGACAATGTGATTTATACATAATAACTAGGGGTTTATTTTATGTGATACTACAAATGACAATTACAAGTGAATATAGATTTCTACATTTTAAATACCCTAATACAATCATAATAAGTCATGTAATTCCCTGCATTTGTGGTCGAAAATTACAATGGAGATTGTAATTTTCAGTATTTACAGTCCTCATATTGTAAAATAACATGACTCAATATGTTCACAA